>BTHU01000004.1:114509729-114782229 GCA_036184795.1 Tokudaia tokunoshimensis
ACACACACACACACACACACACACACACACACACACACACACAAATAACTTTTTAAAAGACTAACTGAAAGGCAAAAGATTTATCTGAAAACTGTCTCTATGCCTTCTTTGCCATTTACCTTAGGAAGATGGTTTTCCTAAGCCAAGTCTGTGCCTGAAAACTGAGTCTACATTTTGTAGAACAGACAATAATGTCTGGGCCCAGCTCACTGCTACAAATCTCAGTGCACGAACCGCAATTATGTAGGGAATGCCACAGTTTCTTTGGAGCATCATTAGGTCTGAGACAAGAGGATTGAATATCTTCCTGGTCTATTTTGTGTTCTTTCTGCTGAAGCTGTCAAGGAAGAAGGGCAGCAAAAACCTTTGCTGTAGACGTATTTCTGGATGTTCTGTACTCTTGAGGGAATCCTTTTTCTGTCTGGAAAATTATAACCTGCATCCATCTACTCAGACCTTTCAGCTCACAAAGCTCAGAGGAGCAGCAGGAGTGAAGGAACCAGTCTGTTCACGGTGACAGCACAGCTTCGGGATTCCTGGTGGCCATGGCTTATTAACAATTAGACTGGGAACTGTCTTAGTCTTGCTATAGACAGTGCTTTGCAGAGCAAGAGTAAAGTGTTTGTTTCCAGTATAAGTTTTAACTATTGAGCAAAAATAAAATAAAATAAGAACAAGAATGAAACAAAACAAACAAACAAAAAACCCAAAAGCTGATCAGGGCTATGCTTATTTCCCAGTTTTGGGAATAATTGAAACCTATGTTTTATATCCTTTGGAGCTGAGAGAGTCTGTCATACATTTGGCCTGGAGCTTTTGAAAGAGGTCTCTTTCTTTCACTAGGTATTCTAAGGGGCTTCAAGGACATATAATTGAGCTGGAAAGGAGGGAGAGATCTAGGGTCTTTATCAGTTTCAAGTTAGCTGTGCTCACTCTGTATCTTCAGCACATTCAAGTTTAATGCTCAAGAGATCTTTGCAAAGGTTTCCCTGACTCTAAAATACCCAAATAGAATAAGGGAAACAGGAAAGGAAAACTAATCCCAGCCATTCAAGAAGGCATTTGCCATGCTTGTTTCGTCTTTTTAATTGGATGCCTATAAAATTTCAGGTTCAAGATTAGATTTCCCCTTTTGATATCAGTGTGAGGTTTCCACATTGCTGACTGTGGGGAAGGGTGGGTCCTAAGATTTGTTTGTGTTTTGTTTTGTAATTCATTTGGGGCAGTGGCTAGAAATTAAAGAGAAGAAAGAAACCTCGAAGCTGTTGAGATTTAGTCATTGATATAGCTTTTGGAGTAAATTCCTATTTTGCTACCCATTGCTTCGCCAGGCAAGGACTCTATTTTGTTTGGATCTGAGCAACAATTTTGGAGGAAAAAAAAATCGTATTGACGGTAATAGCTTGAAACATGAAATTGTTTTTATTCCCAGCTTGGAGAAATTGCAGGGCACGTTTTGTTTAAGCAATCCCTTTGACTCCAGTCTGAATACAAACGGAGTACCCTTATCTCCTAGTCAAAGACTGATTTCATTACCATAATTGCCTGCTTGCCTGGCTCCCCTAGCTCTTGGCAGCCTTTCTCTTCCAAGACCCTTAATATCCTTGCAGACAATTGTTGCAGCTCAGTAGTTCTATCTGTAGGAAGAGGGGGATGGGGCTTCAAAGGAGAAAGCCTATGTATTCAAAGGCTCTGCCTTGCCCATCCCTCCATGGGAGTTCTATATATGCCACCCAGCAGTCCGTTCTTCACTTGCTTGTCCTTCCAAGGTCCCATGGGGGTCCTTGTCACTTTTCCCTAGCAACTGTCCATTCTGCCAAACAACAAGGATAGAGCATGTGTGTTGTATTTCTTTTCTTCTCTTAATATTAAAATTGTAGCTGAATTACATAAAACCTTCATAATTATAAGAATGCAAGAGATGCTCACAAATTAAGGCAACGGTGGCAGCATGAGCTAAATAAAGTTCATGGTGCTCTTCTATGCATCCCACAACAGAGGAGATAGATGTGCTTGGCCTGACACCTTCTCAGTATCCTATGGGATCTATAGTCATCCTCTGGACCATATCTAGATTTCAATCCCAGGACTACTATTGACTTGGCAGCTTCTTTAAGTGTCAGACTGAATATGATTCAAACAATCCCCAAGCTGTTTATCTAAAGGATGGGCACACCCCAGTGCAATTTGGCAGAGTATCTTAGCAACTCCTCAGATGTTGGGTCAGGGCAAAACTGGGATTGCATCTGCCCAGTACATCTTGCGCTGATTACTTGGAGTGCGTGTTTCTGATTCATGTGCATGTAACTCTTCCAGGAGGTGTTGCAAGAACTATGTGATGGCCAGAGGAACCCAATGAGTCTTTTATTAATTTTTAAACAAGTTTTTCTACGCTGATTGTCTCTCAGAGCCAAGAAGCTATGTTCTTCCAGACCCTGTGACAGATTTCAAAAGTAGGCTTCATTTAATCCAAAGAACAAGTTCTAACCATAGCCCAGGGACTGTGTGCTTTGACCCTGCTGTTGGGGCTGAACAATGAGAGGAGTGAAATATCATAGCTGGAAAAGCCTTGTCCTGAGGGCCTTGCACTCACATCTATGTAAGTCCTATAGCATCTACCCTGCTCTCCTAGTACCTGAGGCTCTCTGCTCGCTCCATCCTGTGAGCAGGTCCTCTAATCTATCAGTTACTTTTGAAAGGCAGCAAGGCAAAGTTAGTAAGAACAAGGGCTCTGAACCCATATTTTCGTCATCTGCTACATCTTAGGCCTATGACTTTTGGCTACCCAACAACATCTATGTGCCAGTTCCCCTAATCAATAAAAAGCTGTCTCATGTAACAATCACTACAATACTCAATAGCTTGGAGAAATGACCATTGGATTGCTCATGGGTCTCTAGGACTGGAATTGTGGCAGAACTCAACTAAGAGAGCTTGTTCAGACTCCATGTGGTATCAGTGGGGGTGGCTCAGCTGGGACTGAAGGATCCATAAAGCTTTCAGTTGTGAGTACTTAGCCTCACTTTTCTCCCACATGGTCTTTCTCTTTATCTGTTCTCTCTTTACACATTGATCAAGGCTGGGCCTCCTTCCATATATGGGAGAACATTCCAAGGAAAAGAATAGGGAAGCGGCCGTACACTTGTATGGCTGCTTCAGTACATTTTTTTTTGCATATGCCTGTGCATGCCATTGTATACTCATGTTCACATAGGTGTGAGTGTACTTAAGTGTGCAGGTACACATATGTGCAGAGGCCAGAGGTCATCATTGTTGGTGTTTTCCTCAAACACTTTCTACCTTTTTTGTATTGAGGCAATGTTTCTCACTTGACCAGTGTTCTCCAATCCAATTGATCGGGCTAGCCCATTTGCTTCAGGGTGTGCCTTGTCTCTGCCTCTCAAGAGCTGTGACTGCAAGCAGGCTACCATGACAACTGGGCGTTTATTGGGTGCTTAAGATTTGAAGTTCAGTCCTCACGCTTACTCAGTAGGCAGTGGACCACTGAGCCATCTCCACAGCCCTCCCTGAATCATCTCCCTTAACCCAATGAATGTCACTTATTTCCATTCACCTGGATCAAGGGAGTCATGAGGCTATTCCCAGAGGACAGCAAGTGAAAATGGGATCCATTTCTTGATGGGAAGTGTGGTACATTCCCATCAGGATGCAGGGATGGGAATTGTGAGGTTTAGATAAACGCACACAGACAGAGCAGGACAGTGGGGGCGCACACCTTTAATCCCAGCACTTGGGAGGCAGAGGCAGGCGGATTTCTGAGTTTGAGGCCAGCCTGGTCTACAGAGTGAGTTCCAGAATAGCCAGGGCTACACAGAGAAACCTTGTCTCAAAACACCAAAAAAGAAAAAGAAAGAAAGAAAGAAAGAAAGAAAGAAAGAAAGAAAGAAAGAAAGAAAGGAAGGAAGGAAGGAAGGAAGGAAGGAAGGAAGGAAGAAAGAAAGAAAGAAAGAAAGAAAGAAAGAAAGAAAGAAAGAAAGAAAGAAAGAAAGAAAGAAAGAAAGAAAAGAAAAGAAAGGAAAAGTACCTGAGGGCACCTGCTCAGTAAGTTAAGCTTTGCTGTTCTTCCAGCACCTCAGGAACATAGACAGTGTTCTTTCAGTGAAAGGCTTCTCAACTATTTAGTCACCAGTAAACTAAGAACCTAGTCGTGCCTAGCCTCTGCCTATCCGAGGCCATACTGCTTCTGGTCATGGAGTTCATGTGAGCCATTCCTGGCTGTCTTATGTTCTCTAGCACCATGTAATTGCAGGTTTCTTTCACCAGGGATGCAGTCACCTTTTCCTTCAGCTCTCTCAGTCCTTCTTCCTAGCTTGAAGCTGCTGATTCCTCATTGATCTGGCCTATTCTGAATTCCTCAGGTCACCATAGAGGTGGTCGATGGCCCTGACTCTGAAGCAGAGAAAGATCAGCATCCAGAGACTAAACCCAGCTGGTCACTCCCCGCTCCTGACTGGCGGGCCTGGTGGCAGAGGTCCTTGTCCTTGGCCAGGACAAACAGTGGGGACCAGGATGACAAGTATGACAGTACCTCAGATGACAGCAACTTCCTCAGCGTTCCTAGAGGATGGGACCGTCCAGCTCCAGGCCACCGGACTTTTGAAACCAAAGAACAGCCAGAGTATGGTGAGTTTACCATCCAGTAATATAAAATTGGTGGGGAGAGTAAACGGGGATGATAAGGCCACACAGACATGAGGCCAAGCAAAACCCACTTTACAGTATGTGGTTTTCAGTCTTCTCTGAGGCATACCTCATAAAGGCTGTCTTCACAGAAGCCCCTTGGAGCCGCCCGCACACATTTTTTTTTTTTTGGAAACAGTATAATTTTTAAATTATACTTAAGAGATATTTTTAGGGTCTTTGGGGTTCTTTCCTGTCTTGTCTTTTCCAAAATTTTATTTTATTTCTAAAGATGAATTAAGTCATTAAATCACCTTCCCTGTATTTTTTAACTGTAAAAAAAAAAATCCATGCTGAAAACCAGTTTAATAAAAGAGATGTGTGCAGTTGCTTCCTGTGACCAGGCAACTACGTCATGTCTTATATTAGCAGTCGAGTGGCCCTTCAGAATCCACATGTACTTTCTCTCTCCGGTAAATGTTACAACCTCAAGGTGAAACTACTAGGTTTGTGTCTGGAGAACAACAGAGAGGTAAGGTAACAGGAAACTTGCAATTCAGTGAGTTAAAATAATAAAAGTTCTTTTCTTACTGGAGTTGAGATGAGAGACAAGGCGACCGGATCTCAGATCCACTTGCCCCCCACTCCCCCCCCCCCCAATCGTCCACTCTCCTCCTTGCTTCAAATGGATGTCTGATGTGTTACAAATGCCCTGTTGCTAAGTCCTTATGGCTTCCCTATCAGCAGGCCAAGGAAGGAGGGATGCATAATGAGGAGTATAGTGGCTTGGATGAGAAGCCCCTCTTTAAGTCTCAGGTACTTGAAACCTTGGTCCCTAGTTGATAACTGGGAGAGAATGAGGAGGAGGTGTGACCTGGTTGAAGAAGGTACGTCACTGGGGATGAACTTGAGGTTATGTAAGCCACCATCTTCCAGTGTGCTCTTTAAGACTCCTGTTTCTGAGCTCTCAGCTGTTGCTCCTGTGACCTGCCATCATGGACTCTAACCTTCTGGAACTGTAAGCTCCAAATAACTTCTTTTTCCGTTAAGTTGCCTTGGTCATGGTGTCTTTTCACAGCAATAGAAGAGTCCACCATACCCAACCTTGGTCATGGTGTCTTTTCACAGCAATAGAAGAGTCCACCATACACAACCTTGGTCATGGTGTCTTTTCACAGCAATAGAAGAGTCCACCATACACAACCTTTGTCATGGTGTCTTTTCACAGCAATAGGAGAGTCCACCATATGCAAGGACGATACAGAGCATTTCAAACAGAGATCCAAGCAAGTACTTTCCTATCCACAGTATTTTCCCATGCCCTGAATTGACTGTAGTGAAGTACTACGTAACAGGTACTGATTATTGGTACCTTTACTCGGTTTCAATTCTGAAATTGTCTAACTTATAATGATCTAATTTTAGCAAAATATTTTGCAGGGATTTTTTCATGGAGTTTTCTTTGTAATGTTATGTTAATAGTGCCTTAAGAAAAAAAAAAGGCTAACTTTGGCCAGAAACGATGTTGCTGGAATAACAGAATAGCTAACAGGATATACTGGGAATAGATAGACTTCAGATACAATTCCAGATGTGTTGAGTCTGAACTGTGTGAACATCCATATGTATCTTGACTTTTAGGATAAACCTCAGTTTCCTTACCCATAAAAGGAGGTTAATTCTTCCTGCCATAGACTTATCCTGGGGGCTAAAAGACCATCCAGGACTTGTGGTTCTTGTTTCCCACTGACCGATTCCAGACAAGTCCCAATCAGTTCAGTGCCCCTATACTAGAACTGGTCTGCAAAGCTCGACTGTCTCAACACTATAAAAGGAAGATTTTACCATCCCAAATAGCATCTTTGAACAGCAGCTCTCACCTCACTGCAATGTAGAGCACTGTCTTCCTTCCTTGAGCTCTTTGAAGTCATGGGGGGCTGTCAAAATGCCACTGTTCTCAGGAACAGTCTGTTCTTGTTGTCTTTGTAATCACTGTGGCCAAGGCCTGTTTTCTGCTCCGAACCACACTCATTCCCAGTCATGCTGACTTACGGTGTCCTCACTTGTGTTTCCAGCATCATAAATTAGCTTTACCTTCTGTTACATATATTAACGACATCTTCCATCTGGCATTAAAACAGAGAGAATTTCTCCCCAGAAAGATGTGTTCTATCCAGAAATCCTTATTCTGCTCTTTGACCTCATGTAATAGGAATCCCCTGAAAGGTCTTTGCTGGATGCTGATCTGAACCAGTGTGGAACAGAAGCTCAAAACAATGAAGATTTTCCTAGGAGATTACTCCCTGATAGAAATGATTTATCATGTGACTGAACCTATGAGCAGTTAAAAATATGAAGGAAGCCACCTTCTAGTAGAATAGATGAAGTCCTTGATGTCTGCTTGTAGATAACATTTTAGGAGAGATTTTTGTGATGTATTTCTAACAGATTTTAGAAGAAACTACTTTGTGAAATCCGAGCATTCTGAAAGCTGAGGCAGGAGAATCATAAATTGAGGTCAGCACTCGCTACATAGTTAACTAATGTCTTAACAAACAAACAACAAAGAAACTACTAACAACCCAATTTAGCAGCTTCAAACAACAGAAGAAGGGTTTTCCCTCAGGAGTCTTCTGGTTGACTGAAATGTTCATCTGGGCAGAGGTGGGCTGACTTGGTTGGAGCAATGATGGGGCTCAGCTAGACAATTAGGAGTGCTGAGATGGCCAGAGCCTCTCTCCATCTGGACCTTAGTTTTCTTGGGCTCTTTACATGGTAGTATAATAGTTCCCTCCCTCCATCTAACAAAGGCAAGTCTACATGCTTAGACATTTTACAGACCTTTGCTTGAAAATTATTTGCCATCATCCCATTGATTGAAGAAAATCATGTGGTCCAGAACCAATATTAAAAAGATGTAACCAAGGAAATGGTCTTGGAGAAAGGATTTATAGGCATCATTTCTCATACACTCTAATGCAGCATTATCATTTAGTCATTGAATGGTGGGGTTTTTTTTTTTGTTTTTTGTTTTTTGGGTTGTTTTGTTTTGTTTTGTTTTGTTTTTTTGTCAAATTGATCCAAGCTAGAGTTGACTTGGAAAATGAAAACCTCAGCTGAAGAATTGCCTCCATCAGACTGCCCTGTGGGCATGGGTGTGAGGGCATTTCCTGATTTATGATTGATGTAGGAGAGTTTATTGTGCACAGGTGGTCCTGACTTGATTAAGAAAGCAGGCTGAGTGGGGCATGTAGAATGAGCCAGGAAGCCATGCTCCTCCTGTTCTCCACTTCAGTTCCTACCTCTAAGTTCCTGCCTTGAGTGCCTATCCTGACTTCCCTTGGTGATTGATTACAACCTATGAGTCATGAGATGAAATAAATCACTTTCTCCCTAAGTTGATTTTGGTTAATGTTTTACCATAGTAATAAAAGGAAACCAATATAGTCATGAAGATCCAGAAAACCAAAGGGAGACGTCTAGCTTATGTGAAGACTCAAATATGGGTCTCATAGTGAGCTAAGACCTGGAGTTGAGTGATATTCCCTTCCATGAGTTGTTGCCCTTACTGAGCCTCAAATGAGGAACTGCCTTCACCAGACTGCCCCATTGGCATGTATGTACGAGTATTTCCTGATTTATGATTGATTCGGGAAGAGTTTATGGAAAAAGAAAGGCTATAGGAGATTTCTGGATAGCAAAGGCCATTTTTTGCTTTTATAAAGTCAAGTAGTGCAATGCTTGGACTTGCTGGATTTTACCTTATGTTGCCATTCCCTCCACAAGTGACATGGTTTCTACTTTTATGACTTAACGTTTGTTGTTCAAGCTTACCCTATCTCTTATGCTGTGAAAATATGAGACTTTTTACTTGTGCCTCTTCCTGGTCCCTTTAACAAAATCTATCCCTGTCTCTGTGTGCAGGATAAAATGCAGTGTGTGTACATGTAATATAGTTCATTACACATAGATGGCCTCACTGACAAGCATGCAATCATGCAACCATTCCAAGCATGTCTGAAGAGGTCTGGGAGGGAGCAGTGACTATTCTGTCTCAAGCTTTTCTCCCTCTGGAAGCAACTTGACTATCCAGCCATGCTGGGTAGATGCCTCAGAAGAGACAATAGAGAGGTTCACACTGGAAAAATGATGCCTAGTTCCCTAATGTAAAACATAAGCTCCAGACATCTGTTTGGCTGTGTGGTTGGAAAACTGTGTCTTAGAAGAAATCAAAGTTTGGAAAAAATCAGCCTGATGGAAGGAGATAGAGATGGACGATGTTTCTGAGGGCAGGTATGGCATAAGAAAGTTTTCCATTTAGTTAGAGAAGAGGCCATCACAACATCGCACACACACACACACACCACACACTCATACATACCCATCAATTCTGAATAGTAGGCGGAGAAGACTCAGAAGCCCTATAATAGCCCAAGGTGCCTTCAGAGTGAGCACTGTATCAACAACAACCTTGGCAACTGGCACAGGACCCAAGATTCAGGTGAAAACGTGTGGAGAACATTCTTGTTGGGTCTATGTAATAACAACCACCATAACCTATTATGAATGAAGGGTATCCCATCCCTTCAAGGTACATGACTATAGCCCCATGTTTGGCACCCACAAAGGCCCTAAGGCTATTGGAATGTGTGTATAAGCCAGGAGAAATTATTATGGAGTGGTGTTACTGATGAAGAGACATGTTTTAGAGAGCAAAAGCATGATGCTATAGTCCAAGCCTTCCTTTCTCTTACGTTAATAACCCTGGACAAACCCCCACACTCTAGGACTCTTGCTAACATTTACTTCTAATAAGAGAAAGTCAATCTTGACAATGTGCCTACCACCCACCTCCCCCTAGTGTGGTCTACTTTCCTTTTCCCATGTTATTCATGACTTCTAATATGCTATAAAATTTACTATTTTATATTCATTGTTCATCCCAATGTGGTGAGGAGCCTTGAAAACGATTCTTAATAATATACCCCACATTCCTACAATTACATTTGACATATAGTGAGAGTTTAACTAATATTCACTGACCATATGTTGAATAATGACTTCAAAGGCTATTTCTACATTTACTATTAATATATTGGTCATTTACTGCTGTGTAACAAATCACCCTGTTCTTGGCGCCTGAAAAAATAGCAGTCATTCTTTTTTATGATTTAGTCACCTAGACAGTACAGACCACTGGACAATTCAACTTTTGATGGCTTCAGTTACGTTCAGTCTCTATAGGAAAGGATTGAAAACCTCCCTTACACTGTCAAACGTCTTTGTAGTCCTTCATTTGGCTTTATTCTTGGTAATATCTCATCATTATTAAATATGTTTAGCCTGAACTTCTTTCATGATGGTTGGATTTACCAGATCAAAGTAGACTGTAAGCCGGTAGAGACCATAAGGTCAAAGTAAAACCATACTGTCAACCCTCTCCTCTTCTCTCCTCTCCTCCTCTCCCCTCTTCTCCTCTCCTCTTCTTCCTCTCACCCTATTTCCCTCCCTCTCCTCCCCTTCTCTTCCATCCCTCATTCCTCTTCCTCTCCCTCCCTTTCTCCTCTCCCTCCCTTTCTCCTCTCCTCTCCTCTCCTCTCCTCTTCTCCTCTCTCCCCTACCCTCCACCCCACAAGGAGAGAAGGTATGTCCTAAGGGTTAGGTTCCAGTCACATACAGATCGAGGCAGTGCTGCAACCCTCCCAGCCTTCACAAAGCTGATCTCTAAAGTGAACCTGCATCTGTGAGCCTTTGAGCTCAGGCTGTACCCAGTCCCTTTAAGAGCAAGAATACTGAAGTGGAAGAATGCACAGTCAGCAGCCAACATGAGCAGGAGACACAGGACCTCTTCAGGCGGGGATGGTGACCATCTCCCTGGCTCCCTTCCAGATTCCACAGACGGTGAGGGTGATTGGAGTCTCTGGTCTGTCTGCAGCGTCACCTGTGGAAATGGCAACCAGAAACGGACCCGTTCTTGTGGCTATGCATGCATTGCCACAGAATCCAGGACCTGTGACCGTCCAAACTGCCCAGGTAATTGTGGGGCCGTGGCTTCAAGTTCAAGGGAAAGGTTTTTTGTGTTTGTTTGGTTTGGGTTTTTTTTTTCATTTATATTTTAAAAATTAGAGAAATTACTTACAAGATAACCATTTCCTCATAAATCTTTTGACTAGAGTGGGACAGCTAGAGATAGCTGATAGAACTTGGTGGATGAGAAGATGAATTTGCTGAGTCTTAAGTACAAGCACAGTTCCTGTGACTAATGCTAATGCCATCTTGCACTCATTTAACTTGAAGGAGGGACTCTGGTCAGTTTGGACCTTTGATGTGGGATTGTCATGACTTGAAAAACTCGTTGGAAAACAGATACTTATGTCTGATAAAGAAGTCAGCATGAGTGGTGTCTTAGTTATGGTTTTACTGCTGTGAACAGACACCATGATCAAGGCAAGTCTTATAAATGACAAGATTTAATTGGGGCTGGCTTACAGGTTCAGAGGTTCAGTCCATTGTCATTAAGGCAGAAGCATGGCAGCATCCAGGCAGGTGTGATGCAGGAGTAGCTGAGGATTCTACATCTTTATCCAAAGGAAGCCAGGAATAGACTGGGCATCCTCAGGTATCTAGAAGAAAGATCTCCAAGTCCATCCCCACAGTGACACACTTTCTCCAGCAAGACCATACCTTCTAATAGTGCCACTGGCACTATACGCCCTAGGACAAGCATATATAAACCATCACAAGTGGATTCTCATTCTCAGGAAAACTGTAAAGTTAACCTTGTCAATAAGACCTGAGCCCAAGGCTTCCAAGTGAACAAACTGGGGCAACTTAGCATTTAATTGTGACCTTATACTATAGTATCAGTGTCTTGAAAATTGAAGTAAATTGATAACTTGATGAGGAATCATGTTGGGACTAAACAGTAACTATGATGGTGGTTGTCAAAGTTAAAGTGGTTTGTCAAAAAGTAGTTTATGGCCTATTGGTATAGATGTCTCCATTGTTAGAGGGATCAAACAGGAGGAGGCAGACAGGGAGAAGAGGCAACCAGGACTATAAGTAGCCCACAGAGCCTAAACTATGTGCCTCCTGATCCTTTATACAAAGCTTATCTTCGCCTGGCCTATAGTTTTACTGTGTTCCCAATTGCCAGGCAGAATCCCAGCCTACAATAATACCTTGGGCCCTTTCAAGAAACCACACATTCCAAATGGCTTCATCTAAAAGAAATTTCAGAGACAGAAAATCTGATCCCCATACACTAGACCTCCTTTTTCTACCCCAGACATTCTATTCTCAATCCAGAGACATTTGGACCAAAACAAGAGTGGAAGCACAAAGGGATTTCTAAAACGGGGAGGGGGAGCGGCTGGAATGAGGTCTGTACTGGCAAAGGGCTTGCGAAGAAAATGGAGTTGAAATGTAAGAAGTGGTGGCTCTGGCTCCAGGTCAGCCCTGCAGGCGTCTTGCCTCTCCCAGTTTTCCCTGTGCTCATTGCAGTGACCTGAGGCGGAAGTCTGACAAGTGGGTTTTGGCTCGGTAGGAACAAAGTTGTAAATGATAACACGGGTAGGAGGAAGAAACACCCAGGAAGGATGTGAAGAAGAGAAGGAGAATATGAAGGAAAGGATGAAAAGAATATTGAGATGTAGAGAAGGAAGGTTGTCTAGAGATGTGGATGAGAAGTGAAATTCTGTCTACTGGGGTGTGAAACCTCAGGTTAGAGCACTAGTGCCAAGCAACAGAGAGAGGAAGGAAGGAGAGAAAGGGAAGCAAAAGGATAGGAGAGAGGAGGGGGGAAGGGATGGGAGGGAAAGGAAGGGGAGGGAAGGGGAGGGAAGGGAGAAGAGGAAAGGAGAGATGAGAAGAGAGAGAGGAAGGGGGAGGGAAGAAGAGAGGAGGGGAGAAGAGGGGAGGGGGAGAGAGAGAAGAGACTGGTAGGAGGAAGGTAAAGATTAAGGAGTTGAAGAAAAACAGGGAAAAGATAGTCATAAAGAAAGAACAGGAGTGCTCTGGGTAATTAAGTACCAATCAAACTTCCACGGATTTTAAGTATGTTATTTCATTTAATTCTCAAAACTGCCCCATGCAACAGAAATTTGTTAGTGTATTTGTTTAGCATTTGTGGAAATTGAGATCCAAAACCAGCAACAAATATTATCTGTATAGTTTGAATCCATGATGCCTGAGTCCATAATTCATGGCCTTAACTGGTTCACTCTTTCTCTTTCGCCATGAAGAAAGGTCTCCAACTCAGTCACACACAGACAAAGGCAGAATTTTACTTTGAGTTATAGGGGCATGTCTGCATTTCGATCAGAGCTAGGATACAGAGCCAAGGCAGATGTGGATTTCTTGTCAGGGAAAGACTTCTCTGCTACCATTTTGCTTGTTTCCTTCTTGGGTACCGGGACCACTAAGAGCAGTGCAACCAGCATCCCTCGTGCATGCATTTCTTCTCATCTGTCCTCACCCACTTCAGTCTTTCAGCCTTTCTGCTTTAAGGGGTACCAGTTCTAACAGACCCTTTGGAAAGGAATGATTACTTTTAGCAGGGTCTCCTTTCTTATTTGGTTTGCTGAATCTCGGATTTACTGGAAGTAACTATGTAATAGACAAGTTCTTGTAGGCTTGATAATGATCATACTATAAAAGCATGTTTCCCTGAGGGTTAGAGAGAGATGTCTTAGTGGCTAAAAGCACCTGCTGCCCCTTCAGTTCCCAGTACCTATGCCAGGCAGTTCACAGCCACCTGAAACTCCAGCTCCAGATGACCTGATGCCCTCTTCTGCCCTTCGCAGGCACCGGAATGCACACACACACACACACACACACACACACACACACACAAACACACGCACACACACACACACGCAAATAAAAATGTGAGGTTGCAGCCCCATGGAAGGGCCATGACCCGCAGAGCTCCCAGGGACTAGACCACCAACCAAAGAATACACATGGAGCGACCCATGGCTCTGGCCACATATGTGACAAGAGGATGGCCTTGTTGGACATCAGTGGGAGGAGAGGCCCTTGGGCCTGAGTGTGTTCGATGCCCCAGTGTAGGGGAATGCTAGGGTGGGAGGACAGGAGTGGGTGGGTGGGGGAGCACCCTCATAGAAGTAGGGAGAAGAGAGATGGGATAGAGGGTTTCTGAAGGAGAGACCTGAAAAGGGGAAAACATTTGAAATGTAAATAAAGAAAATATCCAATCAAAAAAAAGTGTCTATCTGAAAATAAGTATTTCTCATAACCATGTCCCTAGGTCAATTAAGGACCTAATATAAAATCAGAATGATCTCCTAAAGGACATCCAGTCATGGCCAGCAGTAAAGCTAGAATTCCCTAACAATAGTGCTACCAGCCTCCGCTCTTTCCTTTCTCTCATGATTTAGCTTGCACAGAACTCCAGTTTGTAAGGAAACTAGTTAGGTATGGTAACTCTAACAGGAGGTTTAAGGGATCTGAGAGATTTGCGCAAACTAGGTTCAGTTCCTTAGAGTAAGTAATGGGGGTGGGAGGAGAGGGTTCCTCTGTGCATCCTTTCTGAAGCATCAGTAGGAATAGAACTAAACAATTAATGAAGCAGAAAACATACTTCTACCTTCCCCTTCTGGGAGGTGCTCGCTCCACACTTTACTCATGTAACTCAATTGACTCTGCAAGGGAGAGGTGTCAGATCTGAATTTAGAGAAATGAATACTGAGGCACACAAAGATGACATGTCCTGCCCAGGTCCACACTGCTAGGAATGATTTAAACCCAGACAGTTGGCCATTTACAAGAAGGTATTGAGCATTCTGCTGTCTCAGACTTAGTTACTCACTCACCAGACAGCTACAAGCACCCCACCAATCCTTACCCCTCATCACTAAGGCCATGGCTGAGTCTAGGGAACTCATGCAGGCACATTTGGATCTGATTTCAAGCCGTGAATAGTATCTGGGGTTTTACTATGTTTTATGCACCACTACCTGCTTTTTACTGTTTCCTCTGTTGGCAAGTTTCTACCCGTGAGGAGTAATGAATACAAGAAGGCTTTGTTCAGGTGTCTTGTTTTGTATTTGGGGGTGGGGGGGGGATGGTGAATTTTTCCATATAACTAGGGGAAAATGAGCTCTTGTTCTGTGTTCAGGAATTGAAGATACTTTCAGGACAGCAGCCACTGAAGTGAATCTGCTTGCGGGAAGCGAGGAGTTTAATGCCACCAAGTTGTTTGAAGTTGGTAAGAGCCTTTTTTTTTTCGTTTTTAAATCCAAATATTGGTTCAGTGCTTTGGAGATTCATTTTGCTTTTGCAGTGCCATCCTTGGACCCAAGAAAATGTTTCATTTTTCCCTTTGAGGTCCATTACTCGCAACATATTTCTTGCTCAATGAATAGACTCCAAGCAAGAAAGAAAGCAAACTCATCCCTCTGACACCAGACTGGACTGAGACATAGGACACATCTGTGTGAAACTTGCAGAGCCTACAAAGTGAGAGACAGGCTGGAGCCCACTCTCCCCCTAGCAAAAAATAAACCCACTACCCATCTGTCCTCACGGAGCATCCAGTAAAACGAAGTTTCCAGCAGAGGAAAGGAAGGGGGAAGAAAGTTTTCTCAATATTTTATACTTCCTTCCACTGCAAGAATTTTCCATTAAAATTTTACATTAAAAGAAAAATTCAGTACGTGTGTGTGTGTGTGTGTGTGTGTGTGTGTGTGTGTGTGTGTGTGTTTCTCATTTCTGTACTAGAAAGTGCTAGCTTGGAAGCAACAACCTGAATGAACACAGCAGAAAGCATCCCCTCAGGTGCAAGCTTGCTTTTCAGCACAGCCTCAGTTACTTCAGGATACCAGTCTGTGTTGTAAAAGAGTAAGATTCCTTCCATCCCACTTCTTTTATCCCTGAAAGTTCTTTTGTTTTCTCAAGTTTGCTGTACCACCTCAGACAAAATGGAGCCATCCTAAGTCTCTTTTAGTTTCCTCACCCAGCTATTTTGAGATGTAATTTTCTCTTTGTCAGAGAACTACAGGAGTCAGTCAAGGGTCTAAGTAGAATAGTCTAGAAAAACAATGAAAAAAAAAAAATGGCGCCAGCCCTCCGATGAAAAGAAATAGGAAGCAGCATCAGCACCAGCCTCACAGCGGTGGGTGGGGCAGTCCTCCTGCCTCCTCCCTCCAGCCCCAGCTGAGGAGGTATCCACAGAGGAAAGCTACTGGGACAAAAGCCAGTCAGTGTTCTCTAAGAGGGTGGCCTCTGGTACGATGAGCATGCTCCAGCTGAGGACCGCATAGCCAAGAACATTTGGATGACACAGATTGGTCTTGATGGGAGAATGGAGGAGTTGAATGGTTAGGAAGGAGGGTAGCTCTGGGAGGAGTGGAACAGTGGATGGGATCAAAACATATGTACAAAATCCTCAAAGAACTATTAACATTTTTTTTTTCTGAACGATGAGGGCAGCCACATCTTAACTGCCTTAAGGTGAACACCAACTAGTTGGACTGATTTTTTTCAAGATAGTTCCCAGATCTTGGTTTAGCTAGAATATACTTTCATTTTTATAATGCTTGTTAATAATTTATTTTTAAAATAAAATCTACTCAAACATGTCTGTAAGCCAAACTCAGGACAGTTTAAAAATTCTGTGTTATTAGGACCTTCACTCACCCCTCACCTCACATACACAATGAAATTGCATTTATTTAGCAATAGTCCTATGCAAGCACCGTTCCCTGGATTCATTTTTTTAAGCTGACTTTAAAGGCCTGAGGTCTTTGGGGGACAGAGAAATTCTCCTGTCTCCTCCTATTACATTTCACAGGCAAGTGCCTTTTACCTTTTTCTACAAGGCATAAAGCCACATCTAATGCATGGCTAAGGATACCAGAACTGAGTAGACCTATTGCAACCAGAGTCCAGGCAAAAATGAATTGAGTACATAGACAATTGGCAATGATTTGGTGAGGGACCATTTCCAAAACTATGAGCAGAGTCGATTTAAACCAAAAAGGAAACCCAGGACTGGCAACACTGGAGAACTCTTAGTATTCTTGGTCTGATGGAACCTGGATAGGGGCAGCAAGCACAGCTCAGAGGGAGAACCACCTGACCACAGTCCCAGCTCCCCAAAGGATATAGGCAATGTGCAGAGAGAAACCAGTGAAAGGTTCTAGCCTCACCATTTTCCCACTGTATGGTCCAAAGATGGGTCCTCCCATTGGGCAATCCAATCAGAAAGCAGGGGTAAAGGCACTTGACATGATCCATGTGTATCAGGATGAGAGCATCATAGGATGGAGACACAGGAGGGCAAACAGAAAATGAGAGAAGCAGACTGGAAACACTAGATTATCGCATTGTCAAATTACTTAAGCTAGCACTGCCTTGAGTTTTCTCATCTGTAAAATGGCATGAGGCAGGAGCACATCTTACAGAATGACTGCAGAATCCAGTGAGTTAATTATCTGCCAATTTCACGCATGCCTATCACACTGAATACCCTGTATAAGTACTTTTTTTTTTTAATGAAAACAAGTCAACAAATGTTCTATAGGCACATGAATTGTAGTAGTCTCCGACCTTGAAAAACATAATGCTATTTCCCCAGGCTTCCTAAAGTTTGTTTCTGAAGGTCCTGACCTTGCAAGATGAGCCTGTGACTTCCCAGGTACTACCCAGATAGGAACTGTCCCACTCTGAGTGACAGACTAGAAGACACAGCTGAGAAATCCTAGAACTCAGAGAAAAAGAGGAGCCAGTGTGCATGCCCCTGGCCCTATCCAGGACAGCACATTGTTCACTTCACATCCCCTGCCACTGCCACTCCATCCCAAGTTCACTGGAGAAATCCTCCTTTCATGCCGACTTGACATTTGGTCAGCAGAAGCCCAGCAAGTTGAAATGCCTTGTCATAAAGCTGCTAAGAAGTTTTTTATCTCAGCCAGGTTAAGGTGAGAATTTAATCTCATACCAGAGCTCTGTGTAGACTCATGAGAAATGTACCATCTCTCCCACTTCCCCATCTAACTGATGGGACACGTGCCCCATCCCAGCTAACCCTATATCCTGACCATGTGATCCCATATATAACCTTACCAGCCTCCCAGGCATTTGGTCCCAAAATGACTGGAGTCCTTTCTCCTGCCTTATTCTCATTATCCCCAGACTTCACAGTCACTGGAGCCCAGCAGTTCTAACTCCTCTTGATCCCACTTGCTGTTACTACCAAGCATATTTTTTTCCTCAGCTCTTACTATTAATATACCATACTGAATTGAGCACTGGATCAATTTTCTTGCTGCACAGCTCAATTGATACATATTTCACTGAGTGTCATGGCTCCCTAGGGACCTCTGAACAAGCCTAAACTGAACAAGATCTCAATTGTGTGATACCCAACAACCTTGTTCTCTTGTACTTTCTACTCCAGAGGAAAAGAAAGTATCCTCAGCCCCAAATCATCCTCACTCTTGAATTCTCTCTCTCTCTCTCTCTCTCTCTCTCTCTCTCTCTCTGTGTGTGTGTGTGTGTGTGTGTGTGTGTGTGTGTATACTAGACTTAAGATCCCTCATGATTTCCATGTCTCTACTACCCACACAGTGCTGGGGTTACAAACACGCTCACTGCATCCAACTTTTTCATCAGTATTGGGGACCTGAACTCATGCTTAGCAGCAAGCACTTTATACACTAAGCCATCAGATTTTTTTTTTTACTGCTGAAGTTTGGTTTTTACAATTAATGCTTAGCTGCAGGCTTTCCCCCTGTATCCTCCTACTACTGCTACTGAAGCTTATATCAGTTTGGGTTCTGCACATACCAGATTGGAATGGACATGCAAGATGACACCTGAGGAAGGAGAAAAGGAGAACTGGGAAGGAAGAAAATGGAACAAGTCTAAGCCCTGTCCAACAGGCACTGGTTAGCTGAGGGGGCGCAGCAGGAAAGCCAGACAGCAAAGCCTCCTTCATGTCCCATCAATGGCCTGCAGGGCAAGTTTGACCCGGATGATGGGAGGTGGTCAGCAAAGTACACAGAAAGACTCTCTTCTAGGAGTCCTGAAGACAAAATCAGGCCAGTACCAGCCTTACCATGGCTCATGACAAACATGATATGACTTGTACCCAAAACTATTCTTGACTTACCTACTAGAAACAACACACAACACGTTGTTTCAGTTTTGAAGTGTTTTGTTTTCGGTTTGTTTTGTTTATTTTTTTTCTTCTAAGACAAGAGAGCCAAGTATTATGTGGTACATGCCTGTAATCCTCGCTTTCAGAGGCTGAAGTGACTTCCAGCCTAGCCTGGGACACGCTGTGAGACTGTCTCTAAAACAACAGAAAAATGTCTAGGTTTAGGCAAACAGGGTTTTCTTTTATGGAGAAGTAAATAAAGCCAGAAAGAACCCAGTGGTGCATGCATTGGTCAGCTTTCTGTCACTGTGGGGAAAAAAAAATACTTGAAAGAGAAAAGAACTTAAAAGGAAGAAACATTTATTTTGGCCTCTAGTTTCAGAGCATGGTATGTGGCCTGTTGCCTTTGGGCCAGCAGCAAAGCAGAGCTTTGCAGTGAGCAGGTGATGAGGATGCTGTCCACCTCGTGGCAACCAGGAGGCAAAAGAGAGGATGAACGGGACTGTAGTCCCAAGATGCCTATCAACTGCACACACTGTTATCTTCTATAAGTCCCACTACCTCCTAGTAGTGCCACAGGCTGGGGTCCATGCTATCAATAGATGGGCTATTGATGGGCATTTAAGATCCAAACTATAACAGTGGCAAATGAGATAGAAGTGTGACGATGTGGAACTGCAGATCTAAAGGTGTTTCATCCTTTGGACAGCCAACCTAATTTCAGAAGGATCCTGATGGAAAAACTGTGTGCTAGCTCAGCAGAGTAACGGCCCAACCCTAGGGTGAGGAGGCAGAGCTTGAAGAAAGAAGAGGAGTTTAGTAAAGCTTGGTGAACACGCATACTGTTCCAATCAGTCAGTGTGGGCAAGCAGTTCAGCTGATCATGAGAAAAACAAGGAAGGTCCGTGTCTGAGCTTATCACTCATAGAGACAAAACATCCATGAGTCTCATCTAAATCCACTGTAAAAAGGGTTTTTGGGAAGGTAAAGATGGGAAGAGGCCAAACATTCTTAATGTTGCTGTTTTCCAGGACTAAGTTCTTTGAAGCTCGGGCATTGGTCCTACTCACATGCTCAACCCCTCTTTGAATTTTTATTTTTTGTTTTATTTTTTTACTAAGTTTCCCAGACTGGTCTTGGACTCCTTTTGTGTATCAGGCTAGCCTTGGACTTATTCTCTATACCAGGTTTTTCTTAAACTTATTCTGTAGACCAGGCAGGCTTTGAACTCTTGATCCTCCTGCTCTGACCTCTAGAGAAGCGGGAATTACGTTTTTAAGTAACTTTTTTAAGTATGCCATTGTTGTTGAATGGGAATTATAAGAGGGGTTTTCTGAGTTCCTAGGTTACAGTTCCTCACATTTGTTCCTCACATCTGCTTGATCCCGACTTTGTATCAAGTTTCTTCCCTTCTAGCTATCGTTTCCCCAGTATCCATTTCTACTGGCATCTTGTCCTCAGAGTCTGATAGAGACCAAAGTAAAGCATATACTCATCTTGACCCAAACAACTGAAGGACCATGAAAAAGGCTATGAGTGGTCAGGCAGGGACTAAGCTAACCTGGGAACCTCCTGTGCTGTCCAAGTAGAGTGTCACTGTCTACCTTCACCCTGGCCAGTTGTTCCTAAGAGGCAGTGTGAGAATGGCATTGTTCAAATCTCAGTTCTTAAAGAAAGGCACAAATTGAAGTCCATCGCAGGTATTGTAGCACATGTCTTTAATTCCAGCACTCAGGAGGCAGAGGCAGGCAGATCTCTGAATTTAATGATAACTCTGTCTACAAAGTGAGTTTCATGGCTGCACAGAGAAACCCTGTCTCAAAATAAATACATACATACATACATACATACATACGTACATACATACTTACATACATACATACATATCCATAAATTATTTTCATTATTTAAAACAAATTTTAAATTTAAATATATTTTGATCGTATTCTTCCTTTCCTCCAAGTGCCTTCCAGATCATCTCCGCTTTCCTACCCACCCAACTTTAAGTTCTATCTCAAAAAAATGAAAAACCCAATACAACAAAACCTACAAAACCAAGAAAACTAATTAAAACCACACCCAAAAGAGAAAAAAAATAAAACCATCAAGCTATAACCAACTAAAAGGAGTATTTGACCAATATACTATTTGAATCCATAAATTCTTAAGGGTTTGCAACCAATCACGTTTTTCTTAATGTTTTAAAAATCAAACATGTCACTTTTGGATTCCGAGCCACACCCTCAGCCCCTTTGAGGCATCTTAGCCTATGAATTGGCATATAGCAGTAATTAAGGTCCAGCAGTTGGGAATGGATTATGTTTTAAACAACTCAGTGAGTGGCAAAAACAAACTCAACTCTACAAATGGTCCTTTGAGGGCTTTCTACCATATTACCACTTACATTGGAAATTCAATACAGCTCTCTGATTTTGTTAGGATGTATAATTAGGCTATGGTTATCTGTTATGATATTCTTTTTTGTTGTTTGAGGGTTTTAATGTGGGAGGTTGTTGAGATCTAGTTTAGTTTGGACATATTTTTGAAGATGCTTTAAATTTAGAGATAATAACATGTTTCTACATTAAAATTTTAAAAGGTGTATCAAATGCACCAACAGTTAAATATAGATGATGGAATGCTGGTAGTCATTTGATCAGTGGATTCTCTTTGCTGTTCTGTGTTTGAAAATATCTCATACTATGAAGTGAAGTGTTGGGAAAATGTCTTAGAAACAATGTTGACAAGTTCTGGGAGATGAGAATAGCTACCATACCTGGTGGTTATGGGTACCTATAGAGTCTCTGATGCTAATGGAGGACACTGTTGATAGGCATCATCCTACCAGAAAGTTTAGTGTGTGCTAAGAGGTTTTTTGTTTGTTTGTTTGTTTGTTTTTTTCGGTCTTTTTTCAGACATGGACAGCTGTGAGCGATGGATGAGCTGCAAAAGTGAGTTCTTAAAGAAATACATGCACAAGGTGATCAATGACCTGCCCAGCTGCCCCTGCTCCTACCCTACTGAGGTGGCCTACAGCACAGCTGACATCTTCGACCGCATCAAGCGCAAGGACTTCCGATGGAAGGATGCTAGTGGGCCCAAAGAGAAACTAGAGATCTACAAGCCTACTGCTCGGTACTGCATCCGCTCTATGCTGTCCCTAGAGAGTACCACACTGGCTGCCCAGCACTGTTGCTATGGTGACAACATGCAGCTCATCACCAGAGGCAAAGGGGCAGGCACACCCAATCTCATCAGCACTGAGTTCTCTGCTGAGCTCCACTACAAAGTGGATGTTCTGCCCTGGATTATCTGCAAGGGTGACTGGAGCAGATATAATGAGGCCCGGCCTCCCAATAATGGACAGAAGTGCACGGAGAGCCCTTCTGATGAGGACTACATTAAACAGTTCCAAGAAGCCAGGGAGTACTAAAGCACCACTGGTTTGGAGACACAAATGCACTGCACTGATCTGCCAACAGTCACCCGGTTCTTTTTATCCACAATTTTTGTATATCTGTATATTCTACATGAATATTTTTGTAAGTACAATAGGGGTATGCACCAGGTCTGGGGGACCGCTATGTCCAGTACCTACAGACCATGTTGAAAGTCCTCCTAATGACTGTGTGGGCAGGAAGAGGCCCCTGGGAGCCAGAGTGGGTATGATTCAGTTCCCACCTCCATCCCGTGCACAGGAGCACAGAGACTGAGGTTGTAAACATTATAAGCAGTTTATATATATATATATATATATATATATATATAAATTATTTAATACAAATGTGACCTAAGCTTAACCTTTTCTCTGGAGTTGTCCTTATAAAAAATTATTTAATTGCTTCTGAGAAAGTTCAAAAGGGAAAGAACATAGGGGAATTACGAGAGAAAAGGAATTTTGCATTGGAAATGCATCCGAGCAATGAAACACCCACCTCGCACCAGGTGTTCTTTAGTCATGGGGCGCTTGTTGCTGTCACAGGTTGCAAGACTTCTTGTCTTAGATTAGACAAGAGGTGAGTAGTAAGTGAATGTGTAGAGTCAAATCTAAGACATGGTTTTAAGTGGCTTTAAAGAAAATGACCAGCGCAATTGTACCGAAGAGCCCCAGCAGGAGCCTTTCTGCTCTGTCTTAGCAGGCTCAGAAGACTGGAGGAAGTTCAGGCATAAAGCCAGGAGTGGCACGTTCCAAAGAAAAAACAAAACAAGTTGAAAAATCATAGGGGCCCCGTTTTGTCTATTTTATCTTAATAGAGCAACTTTTCTCCACCAATATATTCCCAGTGAATAAATATAAAAGGGGGTGATGGGAGCTGAAGCCTGGGAAATCCTACTTTTTTATGTTTTAAGAAAAAAGCTGCATTATTTTTGTAAAGTATTTATTGAGTCATTGGATATTGTGCATCATGCAGTTATGAGATGATCCACTTCTGTGGGGTAGAACTTGAGGACAGATGAAGAGTTGGTTCTTATGCAACCTTTTACTTGCAAAACTCCAGGGAAAGAGATATATAATAAAATCATAATAAAATGTGTTACCCGTATCCTTGATTTGTGATCCAAATATTGTAACTACTCCAAGTGAAGCAAGGCTTTCATGAGGAGAAGCCTTCAACTTAGGTGGGAATAAAAGACTCACAAATGGACTTAGGGGTAAGTCATAGCATCTTTAGCATTAAGAACATCTCTCCATCCCCCAATTAGCTCAAGCTAATTGGCACACATATGATTTTTTTTCTTACCCAGAACTAAGAAAATCAAGCTAGAGCCAAGATTTAAGATGGGCAAGGATACTTCCAGACAAAACAAAGGAATACAAATAATAAGTAGAACTACTTACAATGCAAGTTACTATTTTTCAAGATGAGAGAAACCAAAGGTCAGAAAGTATAAAGTTTATAATATAGAAGGGTTTACTGAGATATTACCCATGAAATTATTTATATTTAGGTTCTGCATCTAATGACCAAATAGTGAGTCTTGTTTGGTGCTAGGGAAATGGTTTAGTAGTAGTTATGAGCACTCACCACTCTTGTAAAGTCCTGGGTTCATTTCCTAGCACCCACATGTTGGCTCACACTTATTTGTAACATTTCCAGGGGATCTGGTACCCTCTTTTGGCTTCTGTGGACACCAGGTATGCATAGTACACATACATCCATGAAGACACTCACACTTACACATAAAAATAAATAACTTTTTCAAAGATCTTGTTCACATTGAAGAAATGCTAAAGGAACCAGTAGAGAAACTAAATAACCCATGTATCAGAGGAGAGGGTTTGGTTTGTAATACTAGTAACAAAAAAATCTTCAAAAAGAGAATTGGCTGGAAATAGAATGTATTACCTTTGAGCTGATCAGTTTCTTGTGAGGATACACACATAAGAAGAGGGAGGAGATAAGGTACATGGGAAGTTCAGTCAAGTAGCAAGAAGAGATAAGATTGTTCTACATCAAGAACTGATGGGTAAACTAGAGTAAGTTCAAGGTTGTAGGGAAATCCTTCAAGAGATCAGGAATGTACCTGAAGTTTCCAGTAGAAGAGTGGGATTTTTTTTTGGTAATTTTAATTGATTTTTAAAATTGTTTCCTTTATTTTGTTGAGATTATAATGATTCCATCATTTCATCCTTCCCTTTTCTACCTCCATATCCCTCTTTGTTCTCTTGGCCATTGATTATTAATTGGCTCTGTGAGTGTGTGTGTAAGTGTATATGTGAGTTTGTGTGTGTGTGTGTGTGTGTTCCTAAATACATAGATACAACTTGTTCTCTCTGTTTGCAGGGCTGACAATTTGGTATTTGATAATCAGTTGGTTCTCTCCTCCCTGGGAACATGATCTCTATAACTTTGAGCATTCCTTAGTTGTCTGTAGTATAATGTGAAGGCCTCTTGGCATATCAGTTGTTCTTGTTCAACTCATGATTAGACAGTAGTATTAAGGAGACTTTATCGGTGTAGCTTCTGGCATTGTTAGGAGACACAGTCTCATAGCAAACTCCCTGATCTTCAGGTTCTTACAATCTTTCTTCTCCCCGTTCCACAATGAAAAAGGAGTGTTTTGTAGATGTTTCTATTGGGTCGGAACTCCCTAACTCTGCATTTTCATTGATTGTGATTTTCTTTAACAATTTCTATGTGTTGTACAGAGAAATTTTCTTGATGGGGATAACTTATCTGTTGGTATAAGGACAAATATTTAGAATGTACTTGTGGATTCTGCTGATTTAGTAAAGTGCCAGTTGTAGGTTCTCCTCCATGACTTCAATAGCCTTCAAAGGGTAGTTGATTAATTTTCCAATAGCCAGGCATGATTCCCTGCTTGTTGCCTGTTCAATTATCCCAAAGCACACATGCCCTACTATATCCTTAGGGTCATCCTGCCATCCTGCTCATTGTTGTGGCTTACAGGCATCCTAGCTGGATAAGGCTGGTTTCCTCCTTTGGAGGCTTGCATGGTGCCTTCTGGTATCATGAAAGCTAGCCCTCTGTAAGGAAGGTTTCAGGTAGTTCCAGCCTTAGAACCTCTGGCCCATATGTCAGAAGTGCATGGTATCTTCTGCTTTTGGTTGTAAACAGGAATAATCATAACAGCTTTAGGACTGTAATGCTTTAGGAGTCTCTTGGACAACCCTGACCAATGGCTCAAAAGAGAGCTTCTCCTGTTTGATATTGATGTTCTTGTTACATAGTATTTAGATCTTGAATGGAGCATTGTGAGCCCAAATGGGAAATTTTCATTTAAGCTAAGTGTATATATTTATATAAATATTTATTTAAACTAAATGTATATATTTATATAAATATACCATTAAGTATATTATAGGTATTTTTTAGGCAGAGAGTTCACAGTATGGTTCTTCTGACTTTTTAAAATATCTTCACTGTTATCTTGCCCTCCTTACTTCTTCCATGTTTAACTCCCTCCCCCTCTTCATTTAGAGTCCCTAATCTTCTCATTTCCCCCATCAGATTACTTGTACCCTGATATTCCCCTCTCCCGCTGATCCCCCTTACCAACCCTAGCAATGGTCCCTTTTTACTTTCTCATGGTTGCCTGCAGTTGTTCCAGGGTATATACTCACACCTGGAGATTTGGAGCTAGGAGCCTCAGATGAGAGTGAATATATGATCTTAGACTTTCTAGGTCTGTGTTACCTCACACAATACGATATTTTCTAGTTCTATCGATTTACCCGCAAAGTTCAATTTCTTTAATTGTCTTTATAGATTCATAGTATTCATAGTGTAGATGTCACCACGTTTTTATTATCTATTCATCAGTTGAAGGCCATTTAGGTTGTTTCCGTTTCCTGCATATTATGAATAGAATAGCAAATGAATGTGGCTGAGCAAGTATCTGCATAGTAGGGTGTTCAGTTTTGAGCATGTGCCAAGGAGTAATATGGCTAGGTCATGAGTTAGATTTGTAAAGCTTCATGAAAATTCTTCACACTGATTTCCACATCGGCTGGACTAGTTGGATATCCCACCAACAGTAAATGAGGGTTCCCTTGGCCCACATACACTACAGCCTTTGCAGTAGGTTGTTTTGTTGATTCTTGCCATTTTGGCTGGGGTAAGATAAACTCTCAAGGTTGTTTTCATTTGAATTTTTTAATTTAATTGGTTTTTTTAACTTATTCATTTTATATCCCACTCACTGTCCCCCACCTGGTCACCCTTCCAACAATTTTTTCCTACACCCCCTCCTCTTCTCCTCTGAGTGGGTGGGGGCCACCCTGGGAATCCCCCAACCCTGGCACTTCATGTCTCTGCTACAAGGCCAGGCACTTCCTCTCCCACTGAGGCCAGACAATGCAGCCCAGCTAAAAGAACATATCCCATGTATAGGCAACAGCTTTTGGGACAGTCCTGCTCCACTTGTTCAATACCCATATGAAAATCAAATTGCACATCTGCTAAATATGAGCAGGGAACCCTAGGTACAGCCTGTATACGTTCTTTGGTTCATAGTTCAGACTCTGAGAGCCTTGAGGGTTCAGGTTAGTTGATTCTGTTGGCCTTCCTGAGCAATCCTCAACTTCATATGTAAAAACAAAAAAACCCAGGATAGCCAAAACAATCGCGAACAATAAAAGAACTTCAGGAGAAATCACCATCCCTGACCTCAAGCTGTACTACAGAGCAATAGTGATAAAGACTTCATGTTATTGGTACAGAAACAGACACATTGATCAATGGAATCAAATTGAAAACCCAGAAATAAACCCACACACCTATGGACGCTTGATTTTTGATAAAGAAACCCAAATCCATACAATATAAAAATGATAGCATCAACAAATTGTGCTGGATTAAGAATGAAAATAGATTCATACTTCTCACATTACACAAAACTCAAGTCCAAGTGGATCAAGAACATCAACATAAAATCAGATACACTAAATCTCATAGAAGAGAAAGTGGGAAATACCCTTAAACTCATTGATACAGCAGACAAGTTTCTGAACAGAACTTCAATGGCTCAGACTCTAAGATCAACAATTGATAAATGAGACCTCATGAAAATGAATTTCTTAATTGCTAGGACTGAAGAATATTTTTGAGATATTTCTTAGACATGGTTTTCATCTTTGGAGAACCCTCTGAACAAGTCCCAGACCCATTTTTTGAATGGGTCATGGAGTCCTATTCAGAAAGGCCTTTCCTACACCTGTATCATACATGGTACTGACTAGGTTTTCTTCCAACTGTTTCAAGTTTCACATTTAGGTCTTTGACTTACTTAGAGTTAGTTTTTGTGCTTGATAAATATGGGTTTGATTTTGTTTTTCAGCATGTGGACATCCAGTTTTCCCAGCACTTTTTATTGAGGATGCTTTCTTTTCTCCAGTGTATGGTTTTGGCATCTTTGTCAACTATTAAATGACTGAATTTCTAGTAAATACAGAAACTCCTGGAGAATAAATGACCTATTACTGAATGGCGAATAAGTCAAAGATGGAATCAGGAAAGAAATAAAAATTTTCCTGGAACTAAATGAAAATACAATAAAGCCTCTGAAACACAATTAAAGCTGCCCCATCAGGAGAGTGTATACCTCTAACTGCCTGTCTTTAAAAAAAAAATCATAAACAGGGCAAATAAATGACCTAATGATGCAACTTTAAAATTTGGAAAACCAAGAATAAACCAAATCCAGTCCACAGCAAAAACATAAATAAATAAAAGTTATAGCAGAAATCAATGAAATATAAACAAATAAGACAATACAAATAATCAACTAATCTAAGAGCTGGTTTTTTGAGAAAATAAACAAAATTGACAGAACTTTGGCCTAACTAACCAAAGAAGGTAAAAGAACCCAACTTAACAAAATCAGAAATGAACATGGAAACATTACAACACACAACAAAGGAATTTAAAATGTTATAATGGAATATTTTTAAAACCTGTACTTCTTTAGGTTGGAAAACCTAAAAGAAATGGATGAGTTTCTAAATTCTGCCAAACCACCAAAATTAAAATGAAAAAGAAGCCAACAACCTAAACAGACCTGTAACAAATGAGATTGAAACAGTAATAAAAACCTTTCCAACTAAAAAATATCCAGGGCCAAATAGAGTCTCAGCAAAATTCTACTTAACTTTCAAAGAATATCTACAGCCAATTCTTCTTAAACTATTCAAAATAATAGAAACAGAAGGCAGACTCCTACTTTATTTCAATGAAGCCAGTATCATTCTAATACCAAAGCCAGGTAAAGACACACACACACACACACACACACACACATACACACACACACACGAAGTCAAAAGAGCAATATCATTGATGAACACAGATCTGAGCTTGATCAATAAAATAATTGAACACAAAATTCAGACATACTATACAAAAATTATCCACCATAACCAAGTTGGCTTTATCCCTGAAATACAGGCATGGTCTAACATATAAAAAGCAATAAATGTAATAAGCCACATAATGGACTTAAAGTCAAAAGTCACATGATTAGCTCAGTAGACACAACAAAAGCTTTTCACAAAATCCAGCATGCCTTCATGATAAAAGTTCTAAAAAATGTAGGGCTGAGGGAACATACCTCAATATAAGAAATTTATACATGAGCCATAGCCAACACGGAAACTTGACACAATCCCACTAAAGTCAGGAACAAGACAAAGCTGCCCACTACCCCCACTCCCTTTTGATATTGTACTAGAAGCACGAGCCAGAGGAATAAGGCAAGAGAAAGAAGGCAAAGGAGTGGGATTTTTATTAAAAACAAAAAACAAAAGACAAAAAACTGGGGGAGAGGTAAGTGATATGTTGTTAGTAAGAAAATGAGTTGGGAAAGAAATTAGTGTTTTCTAAAATTTCAAGCATGTAATGATCAGAGAGAGAAAGAAAGAGAGAGAGAGAGAGAGAGAGAGAGAGAGAGAGAGAGAGAGAGAGAGAGAGAGAGGTATGATGTGTCCTGTAGTCATAGCCAAAGTGTTTTTGTTAACGATTTACCGTGGAATTGAAAAGAGAATTCTTTCACAGTTCAATGAAAATAACTGAGAAGCACTTTTTTCCCCATGAGCTATTTGCCTTTTAATATAATATCTTACTGGTCTCATGAATCATGGACCGAAGAAGTTGTGTAGGCTCATAGCATATTGAAACTGTTATCCTCAATATATTACTGGGGTTATCCCACACCTCTGGAAATTCGATGAACTATTTATTAAACAATAATCTGTTGTTCAGTGTCAAACTAAGCTAATCTTTGGGCCCAAAACCTAGAGGACCAATGAGCAAACCTCCAGGTCATTTGATAGACACAATGGCCCTCGCCTAGTTCAGCTCAAGGCCCTAGGCATCCCAAGTATAACCACAGACAGTTATTTCCCTGGGCAACAGAAGAAGATGGCATGGCCTCATCTGCAATTTGTAAACCTCACCCATGGGCAACATCTTTCTGAATTGGCTCCTCTGCCTCTCCTTGAAAAGAGCCTTCTTTGTGGTCATCCACCAGGCCTCTTGAGGGCCACACCTGGATGGTGCCTGCGGATGCAGATATCCCCAATGCTTTATTGTGGCTGCATCTGGAACAGGTGCGGTGAAGGTACAAGTCCACTGCTTTCTCTTCTGCTCCAGGTTCTAGCATCTGCCACAATTACATTCTCAAAAGTGTCTCTAGCTTTATATTTCTGTAGCTAAGAGGGTGGGGGTTCCCAGTCCTGAGACCAGTGATCAAAGACTAGAGACTACATCAATTTGCTAGTAGCTTTCTGGAAAGTATTACCTGGAGTTTTCAGAGAAGGAAATAAGTTCCATGAGGTTAACAGCTGTGCTAAGATCTCTCTGCTTGGAAAAAAGTTAGGCGAAGGCAGTTCTGTATTCACTGAGCCCATATCCTTCAACTATTCCTTTCCTGCTCTACTTCTAAGTCTTGCTAAGATCTTCCCTATGCCTTATTCTGCCTTTGTTCACATAGCTCACCAAGGATCTGGCCTCATCCATGTTTCATGTTTGGTTCTCACAGGTCTTCTAATTCTGAAGCTGAGCCTGTGCTCACGCTAAGTAGCAGAGCTCAACATTTCAAGACAAGAGCCCACTCCCACGATAAGAACAGCAATGGCCCCATTTCTCAGTACCAGTTCAGTCTTAGTTTCTTTCCCTGTTACTGTGATAAAGTGCTCTGACAGAAGCAACATAAAGAAGGATTCGTTTTGGCTCACAGTCTGGGGTTCAGCCCATGATGGTGGGAAGCTATGGCAGCCGTGATTAAAGCAGCTGGTCACATCCCTTTCACAACGGGAGAGCTGAGAGGGAGGAAGGCACACTCTTGCTTGGCTCCCCTTCTCTACTTACACACTTCTGTGTCCCACGCTGGGAGTGATGCCATCAAGAGTTGGTGAATCACTTCCGGAGGATCCGGCTATACCACTCCTGGGCATATACCCAGAGACTTTACCTGCATGCAATAAGGACACATGCTCCACTATATTCATAGCAGCCTTATTTATAATAGCCAGAAGCTGGAAAGAACCCAGATGTCCCTCAACGGAGGAATGGATTCAGAAGATGTGGTATATTTACACAATGGAATACTACTCTGCAATTAAAAACAATGAATTCACGAAATTCCTAGGCAAATGGTCAGAACTTGAAAATATCATCCTTAGTGAGGTAACCCAATCACAAAAGATCACACATGGTATGAAGTCACTGATAAGGGGATATTGACCCAGAATCTCAGAATACCCTAGACACAATCAGCATATCAATAGATTTCTAAAAAGATGGAAGGAGAGACCCCTGGTCCTGGAAAGACTGGATGTAGGGGAACACCAGGACAGAGTAATGAGAGGGGGTTGAACGGAGAAAAGAGGGAGGGAAGGGGGCTTATGGGACTTTCGGGGAGGGAGGAAACGGGAAAGGGGAAGTGATTTGGAATGTAAATTAAAAAAAAATAAAATAAAATTAAATTAAAAAAAAAAAAAGAGTTGGTGAATCTTCACTCCTCTACTAAAAAAATCAAGACAATCCCCCAGGCAATCCCCCACAGGCATATCCAGAGGCCCATCTCCCAGGTGATTCTATATCCTGTCAGGACGATAACATTATTATTTATCACAAAGCATGAAAAGCAGAGGAAATATTGCAGGAAATATTTCTGCAGGTTGGACTTCAAAACCCTGGACATCATATCTATACTCCACAGCTTCATTCATGCAACACCACTCTCCAATATTGCTTAAGAAACAAGCCAGTTAGGGGCCTAGGAAAAAGAAATAGTCAATGGCAGTCTATCGCAACTTTCCTAATGCTATAACACTTAGCTCCTCAAGTAGTGCTACTGTGAAGCATGTTTTGCACTCAAGCAAGTCTGGAGCTCCATGGGACTGACTCCTACCCACTCTTGGTGTGACCCTACTTGGTAACACATAGCTTGTAGACTTCCTATACTCCCTCAATTCTCTTCCCCATTTTCCTACTGGTACTTGCTGGATAATCTCTCAAAAGTTGCTACTTTCTCAGATCCCTCCCTCATTGAAGTTTTGTGGAATCCTAAGCCAAGTCTTCCTTTTATGCTTTAACATTTATTGAGGCTACTTCATGTAAATTTATTATTATTTTCATCGTGCATTGCAAAACATGAGATTTTTTCCCTTTGGTGACAGATCTACCAAAAAGTCACCTTGCCCAGCTTCAGTGTTTGTTATTAGATTAAACAGCTAGAAAAATTACTCTGCCAAATGCCTCTACAGATCTTTAAACCTTGTCTCTTACTTTCTAGAATAATTTGCTTACTGACTATGAATAGACCAGAACAATCCCAAGGACCACAGTTGGGCAGAACTCAAAAAAAAAGAAAGAAAGAAAGAAAGAAAGAAAGAAAGAAAGAAAGAAAGAAAGAAAGAAAGAAAGAAAGAAAGAAAGGAAGAGAAAAGAAGAAGAAGAAGAAGAAGAAGAAGAAGAAGAAGAAGAAGAAGAAGAAGAAGAAGAAGAAGAAGAAGAGGAGGAGGAGGAGGAGGAAAATCAAAACACTCATGAACATCGATTCCGTACTGACTTACAGAGCTTCTCAGGAAGTAGGCTACGGAGGGGTCGGGTAGAACTCTTTGTCAGCCATTTACAATTTCCAATGGAAAAATGTGTGGGTTGTCACCATGATGCCTGCACAATTTCAGATAAATTAAAGGCTTACCTCAGTAATTATTGGGTGGGTATATACACAAACATATACCCATGTGTACAGGCCTTGCACACAGTAGTATAAATTAAGACAAAAAGTTTAAAGTCAGATGGTTCTCTGAGATGTAGAATTGGTTTACTGTGTTGGATTAGAGAAGGGGGAAGGCACATTTTCTCAGATCAGAAGGTAAGATTTTTCTGGAACAAATTCATAGGACTTGAAACTCTTTTATTAAACCCCACCAGAAAAACAAAGCTTAGACACAGATAATTTTGTTAGATCTCCGTGTAGAAATCTGGAAAGCCAAATTACAAAGACCCATGCCCTTGCATGTAATGGCAAAAATAACATCATCCTTAACCGTTTTAGTGGCAGAGAACTGGCGAGGGAGCGGGTTGAGGCACAGCTGCAATAGCAAAGCTGGGTATGAATTTTATGACTTTGTTAATTTTCTATCTGTTCTGGGAGTAATAAATGCACCCTCATAGATATTCATGATTTCCCTCAAAAATAAAAAAAATTTAAAATTTTTTAAAAAACCTTTTAAATGGCACAGAAAAGCCTTTCATTCTTGAGGCGTGTAATTCATGGATGATTTTCAAAATGTCATGTTTGAATTGGGAAAGTAACATTTCTTGAATTAATCAGCCAATTGCTTCAAGAATATGACTCAAAGGATATAAAAATTTCAAGCCTAACTTTTTAAAGGCATTTTTTCCTATGCAGTGAGTTTATTTTTCACAAAGGTCATGGCTAAATCCTGAGTTTATTTGCCATGGACGAGAACCGTCTAGATGAAGTGTGCCTTTCATTCCTTAGCAAAAGGGAATCAGCAATTCCTAGTAGGCTAGTAGGCACCAGTTTAATTTTTTTATACTGCCAGACAGGCACCTTCATACTGTGCAGGCCTACTCTCCTCTAGAGCCTCCTCTACCTCACTCTTCCAGTGTTTAAGATTTTTGTTGGTTTGGGTTTTTTTTAATTTCTTTTTTAATCCTTAAATTTTATTTATTTATAACATTTTAATTAATTCTTTAAGAACTTCATACAATACAATTTATCTTCATTATTTTTAAGCCTCCATTCCTCAAAGATCTTCCCCCACCTCCCTACCCCTCACTAATCTTGTGTCCTCCTTTTCTTCTTCTTCTTCTTCTTCTTCTTCTTCTTCTTCTTCTTCTTCTTCTTCTTCTTCTTCTTCTTCTTCTTCTTCTTCTTCCTTTTTTTTATGACCAGTCAACTCCAATTTATGCTGCCTATATAGAAACAGCTAAATGTGAATCCTCCTTCTGGAGCACACTCTCTAAGAAAATTGACTTCCTCCAACCAGAAGATAACAGTTGTCCATAGCTCTGTAGTTGGAAATCAGGGCTTGTGAGTGCCTTTTCTCTCCCACACTAGAATATGGAATGGTTTGTTCAGGCTTCATCCAGGCAAGCACAGCAGCTATGAATTTGTGATTGCAGCACTCCTGTAATCTGCAGAGATGCTTCTCTCTGGTCCTCCATGAGTTCTAGATCTTACAGTCTGTTCCCACATATACATTTCTTCCACAATGGTTCCTGAGCTTTGTGGAATGAGTTGGGTATAGATGTGTCCTTTGTTGCTGAACACTATCAACATTTATTCTCCATTAATCACTGCCCATAGCACAATAAAACTTGTCTGACAAGGCTTCAAGATACTACACTAATCTATGAGAGGGCAATTTGATACTATGCCCAGTTTCCAGAATAAGAGTAGAAGGTTCATCTCTAGGGCCTGTGAGTCCCCCAACCATTTTTTGGCAAGATTTACTGTACTGAGCATTTGTTTCCTTTTTTGGAACTGGCCTTACATCCAATCAGGAAGCAATTAGTTTAGTTACCCCATCACACTCCTGCAACTATGGTACCCATGAACATATATTTCCCCAGTGATCATTATTGAAGTTCATAGGTTTACAGATGGGTTAGATTGCTGATAGCTCCCCATCCCCCAGCAGCCTGCATAGCACTTTCCAGTACTATTAACATGTAATAACATGTTAACATGGAGATATTTATTTGATCAGGTATTTAGTCACAATGATGAGAAAATTAACAAAGTCCTTTTTCAAATAGTGCTACTATAAACACTCTAGTGTCTGTCTTTGGGTCCTCCTTTATAATACAAGCTTCTATTCTGAATGAGGTTTAGAGGTTACTGACTGTGGTAGTTTGAATGAGAATGTCCCCCACAGGCTCCTATTATGAATACTTGATCTCCAACTGGTGGAACTGTTTGGGAAGGTTAGGAGGTGTGGCCTTGTTGGAGGTGAGTCACTGGGGATGAACTCGCACCATTCCCAGTGTGTCTCTCTCAGCCTCTTACCTGTGGTTTCAGATGTGAGCTCTCTGTTGGTCTTGCTGCCACGCTTTTGCTCCACCATTGTAAACCTCTCTTTAAAACCATAAGCCCAATTAAATGCTTTCTTTTATAAGTTGTCTTGGTTACTAAGACAGTCACTTTTCTATTGCTAAGATAAAACACCATAACTAAGGCAACTTATGCAAGAAAGTGTTTATTTTAGGCTCATAGTTCCAAATAAAGAAGTGTTAACTACCATTATGGCATGGAGAATCGAAGCAAAAATGCAGGCAAAGTCCTGGAGCAGCAACTGAAAGTTCACATTTCTATCCATAAACAGGAAGTGGAGAGAGATAACTTGAAATGATACAAGTGTTTTGAGATTTCAAATCTGGCCCCAGTGACATTTTTCTTCCTGTAAGACCATACCTCTTAATCTTCCCCTGCCCCAAACAGCCACCAACTAGGCAAGTATTCAAATATCCTAGACTTATGGAGGAAAAAAAACTTTTGCTAATTTCCATGTTAGTATTAGAGATAAGCAGAGTAAGGACCCTGTGTCCTTAAATTCAGTCTTATGTGTAGGAAATCATACTTCTACTATGGATCTTATTTTCCTGATTATCCAAAAAGATAGCCCTTCCTTGTATAGAAAGCCAAAGCTCACATGCTCCTTTATTAATCCAGTCTTCTTGTTTCCCTTATCTATGTCTATGGGGAAGAGAATGGTTAAAGCCTCAGTTTCTAGGAAGACCAAGAGGGCAGCCTTTACAGTTTCTTTATCTACTCTAATTTCCAAGTGCCTCTAAATTCTGAGTCTTCTGATGGCCTGTGCAGTGGGTGACTGAAACTTGGATCAGGAGTTGGTGAGTTTCTGTTAGGTATAGAATAAGAGAAGCATGTTTAATGATTAAGTCTTTTGTTGTCAGGTGTCTCCTCTCCAGATTACTGCATGCGAATAGAGAATATGGAAGGGTTATTTAATGTCTGTGCGTGAAGAGTCTTTTGTTGTATTCAATAGTTATAGCTATAGGTTCTACCTTTAGGGCAAAGGTGTCCTGGGTAAAAGTAAGCTTTCTATAGTCTGATTTGCAGTTGTCACAGCATAGCCCGATTTTCTTATTTCATTGAGGATAAAGTAACTGCCAACCAACTATAAACCACATAAGTTTGCAATTTGGGAGAGAAGTATCCTTTAAGTCTAGATCGAGTACCCAAGACCATTCTAAAGCATCTGATAAAAGGCATGTGACGAGCTTGGGAATTTCATGTTCTTGCTTCTGCTACACCACCAATCTTTACTGGACTCCTGTCATTTATCCTATTGTTGTCCTGTGTCATAAAGATCCTGCAGCTTTGCATCTGCAGGACCAGCCCTTTCACACTCTTTAGCAGTTCATAAATGATGTACATTTGGGGAGAGACCAACTCAAAGCCCTGGATCTGATCCTAGGTGTTAGCTGAGTTGGTCAGACCAACAGCTTTCCTACACCCTCACCACCTGGGCAAGCTCTCCAGCACTGCCCCGGCTAGCTCACCCAGCACTGCAGCTGGCAAGGTGCAAGGCCAGCTCTCCTGTTTTCATGTCCTTGGGTCCCAGCTTACCCTCACCCAAGCCACCAGAGCCAGCTCTACTGTGCTGTCCAGTTGCAGTGCAGGACTGCTCTCTTAAGTACTGCATTAGGTGAGGGGTGGAGCCAGCCCTCCAGAGTGCCACAGCCAGTGAGGGCCGGGGCCAGCTCTACACAGCCCTTGGACATCAAGTGGCAGCCCAGATCAGGGACATCTGCATGGTCTTTAGTGGTGATATGCGTTATGGACATTGACACAGATCCCTGCTGTTGCATGGCCATGGACCCAGACATGGCCCTTGGTGGCAGAACAGACTGACATTTCACCACAGTGTCATGTGGCAGCGAAGGCTACTCACATCAGGCTGCTCCTCTCCAACCCTCAAGTCTCTAGTTCCACCTCTCTTCATGATGCTCAATCTGTTTTACTTCTCTTTCTCTCCAATATCTCCACCATGTACATGTATATCATAGTGTCACCACAGAGTTCGTAGGCCTCTAGGTGTCCTTTACCAGTCCAGCCAAAGGGTGGTGGGCTGGCCTCTTGGGTATCTTCTATTTGCCCATGCCACATGCTGTGGCAGCAGGCAGGCTCTTTTAAATTATATTTTTAAAGGTTGTTTTATTTTTCTTTTCAATCCCTCCATTCCCTTACCTAGATTGTTTGTGCATTTCTTTCATTGAGCATTTTTTTTCTACTTTCTTCCACCCAACTTCTCATCCCCTGTGTTTTCCCTCTATTTTATTTTCTACTATAGCTTTAGTAGTTTGGTGTTACTTTTGTAGTTTTGTTGTTTTTTTTTTAAAATCTCAGCCTATTTACTTTTTATTATCCTTCTAATATTTACTCAATTTTTTTTATTTTCTAAGTTTTTTTTTATTTACATTCCAAATCATTTCCACTTTCCCGTTTCCTCCCTCCCCGAAAGTCCCATAAGCCCCATTCCCTCCCTCTTTTCTCCATTCAAACCCCTCTCGTTTCTCTGTCCTGGCGTTCCCCTACATCCAGTCTTTCCAGGACCAGGGGTCTCTCCTTCCATCTTCTTAGAAATCTATTGATATGCGAATTGTGTCTAGGGTATTCCGAGATTCTGGGTTAATATCCCCTTATCAGTGACTGCATACCATGTGTGTTCTTTTGTGATTGGGTTACCTCACTAAGGATGATATTTTCAAGTTCTGATCATTTGCCTAGGAATTTCGTGAATGCATTGTTTTTAATTGCAGAGTAGTATTCCATTGTGAAGATATACCACATCTTCTGAATCCATTCCTCCATTGAGGGACATCTGGGTTCTTTCCAGCTTCTGGCTATTATAAATAAGGCTGCTATGAACATAGTGGAGCATGTGTCCTTATTGAATGCATGTAAAGCCTCTGGGTATATGCCCAGGAGTGGTATAGCCGGATCCTCCAGGAGTGTCATGCCCAGTTTTCTGAGGAACTGCCAGACTGCTTTCCAGAGTGGTTGTACCAGCTTGCAATTGCACCAGCAGTGGAGGAGTGTTCCTCTTTCTCCACATCGTCGTCAACAACTGCTGTCTCCTGTGCTTTTGATCTTAGCCATTCTGACTGGTGTGAGATGGAATCTCAGGGGTGTTTTGATTTGCATTTCCCTAATGACTAAGGATGATGAACATCTCTTTAGGTGCTTCTCAGCCATTAGATATTCTTCAGGTGAGAACTCTTTGTTTAGCTCTGTACCCCATTTTTTAATAGGGTTACTTGCCTCTCTGGAGTTTAACTTACTGAGTTCTTTGTATATATTGGATATTAGCCCTCTGTCGGATGTAGGCTTGGTAAAGATCATTTCCCAGTTAGTTGGTTGCCGCTTTGTCTTTTTGACAGTGTCTTTTGCCTTGCAAAAACTTTGTAATTTAATGAGGTCCCATTTGTCTATTCTTGATCTTAGAGCATAAGCTATTGGAGTTCTGTTCAGGAAATTCTCCCCTGTGCCCATATGTTCAAGGTTCTTCCCTAGTTTCCTTTCTATTAGTTTCAGTGTGTCTGGTTTTATGTGGAGGTCCTTGATCCACTTGGAATTGAGCTTAGTGCATGAGATAAGAATGGGTCAATTTGCATTCTTCTGCATGTTGACCTCCAGTTGAGCCAGCACCATTTGTTGAAAAGGCTATCTTTTTTCCACTGGATGATTTTAGCTCCTTTGTCAAAGATAAGTGATCATAGGAGTGTGGATTCATTTCTGGGTCTTCAATTCTGTTCCATTGATCTACATGCCTGTCACTGTACCAATACCATGCGGTTTTTAACACTATTGCTCTGTAGTACAGCTTGAGGTCCGGGATACTGATTCCCCCAGAGGTTCTTTTACTCTTGAGAATAGTTTTAGCTATTCTGGGTTTTCTGTTATTCCAGATGAATTTTTGAATTGCTCTTTCTAACTCTATGAAGAATTGAGTTAGGATTTTGATGGGGATTGCATTGAATCTGTATATTACTTTTGGTAAGATGGTCATTTTTACTATATTAATCCTGCCAATCCCTGAGCATGGCAGATTTTTCCATCTTCTGAGGTCTTCTTCAATTTCTTTCTTCAGAGACTTGAAGTTCTTGTCATACAGATCTATCACTTGTTTGGTAAGAGTCGCGCCAAGATACTTTATATGATTTGTGGCTATCGTGAAGGGTATCCTTTCTCTTACTTCTTTCTCAGCCTGCTTATCCTTTGAGTATAGGAAGGCTACTGACTTGCTTGAGTTGACTTTATATCCGGCCACTTTGCTGAAGTCGTTTATCAGCTGTAGGAGTTCTCTGGTGGAGTTCTTTGGGTCGCTTAAGTATACTATCATATCATCTGCAAATAGTGATAGTTTGACTTCTTCCTTTCCAATTTGTATCCCTTTGACCTCTTTTTGTTGTCTAATTGCTCTAGCTAGAACTTCAAGTACTATATTGAAAAGATATGGAGAGAGAGGGCAGCCTTGTCTAGTCCCTGATTTTAGTGGGGTTGCTTCACGTTTCTCTGAATTTAGATTGATGCTGGCTACCAGTTTGCTGTAAATTGCTTTTACTATGTTTAGATATGGAGCTCGAATTCCTGATCTTTCCAAGACCTTTAGCAGGAAAGGATGCTGAATTTTGTCAAATGCTTTCTCAGCATCTAATGAGATGACCATGTGGTTTTTTTCTTTGAGATTGTTTATATAGTGGATTACATTGATGGATTTCCTTATATTGAACCATCCCTGCATCCCTGGGATGAAGCCTACTTGATCGTAGTGAATGATCGTTTTGATGTGTTCTTGGATTCAGTTGGAAAGAATTTTATTGAGTATTTTTGCATCGATATTCATAAGAGAGATTGGCCTGAGAGTCTCTTTCTTTGTCGGATCTTTGTGTGCTTTTGGTATTAGTGTAATTGTGGCTTCATAGAACGAGTTGGGTAGTGTTCCTTCTGTTTCTATTTTGTGGAACAGTTTGAAGAGTATTGGTGTTAGGTCTTCTTTGAAGGTCTGATAGAATTCTGCACTAAAACCATCTGGACCTGTGCTTTTTTTGGTTGGAAGACTTCCAATGACAACTTCTATTTCTTCAGGGGTTATAGGACGGTTTAGATGGTCTATTTGATCCTGATTTAATTTTGGTACTTGGTATCTGTCAAGGAAATTGTCCATTTCCTCAAGATTTTCTAGTTGTGTTGAATACAGGTTTTTGTAGTAGGATCTGATGATTTTTTGAATTTCCTCAGTTTCTGTTGTTATCTCTCCCTTTTCGTTTCTGATTTTATTAATTTGGAGACTATCTCTGTGCCCTCTGGTTATTCTGGCTAAGGGCTTATCTATCTTGTTTATTTTCTCAAAGAACCAACTCCTCGTTTTGTTGATTCTTTGTATGGTTTTATTTGTTTCTACTTGATTGATTTCAGCCCTGAGTTTCAGCCCTGAGTGTATTTGCTTCTTTTTGTTCCAGGGCTTTCAGGTGTGCCATTAAGCTGTTAGTGTATGCTGTCTCCCGTTTCTTTTTGGCGGCACTCAGGGCTATGAATTTTCCTCTTAGCACTGCTTTCATTGTGTCCCATAAATTAGGGTATGTTGTGCCTTCACTTTCATTAACTTTCAAAAAGTCTTTGATTTCTTTCTTTGTTTCCACCTTGACCAAGTTATCATTGAGTAGAGCATTGTTCAGCCTCCATGTGTATGTGGGTTTTCTTTTGTTTTTGTTGCCATTGAAGACCACCCTTATTCCATAGTGATCTGATAGGAGGCATGGGATTATTTCTATCTTCTTATATCTGTTGAGGTCTGATTTGTGACCAATTATATGGTCAATTTTGGAGAAGGTACCATGAGGAGCTGAGAAGAAGGTGTATTCTTTAGCTCTAGGATGAAATGTTCTATATATATCTGTTAGTTCCATTTGGTCCAAGGCTTCAATTAGATTCACTGTGTCCCTGTTTAGTTTCTGCTTTCCTGAACGATCCATTTCAGAGAGCGGGGTGTTGAAGTCACCCACTATTATTGTGTGAGGTGCGATGTGTGCTTTGAGCTTTAGTAAAGTTTCTTTTACAAATGAGGGTGCCCTTGCATTTGGTGCATAGATATTCAGAATTGAGAGTTCTTCTTGGTGGATTTTTCCCTTGATCAGTATGTAGTGTCCTTCTGTGTCTTTTTTGATGACTTTAGGTTGAAAATCAATTTTATCTGATATTAGGATGGCTACTCTGCCTCGTTTCTTGGGGCCATTTGCTTGTAAAATTGTTTTCCACCTTTTACTCTGAGGTAGTGTTTGTCTTTGACACTGAGGTGCGTTTCCTGCATGCAGCAAAATGCTGGGTCCTGTTTACGTATCCAGTCTGCTAGTCTATGTCTTTTTATTGGGGAATTGAGACCATTGATATTAAGAGAGATTAAGGCATAGTGATTATTGCCACCTGCCATTCTTGATGCTATCTTTATGTTTGAGTGGTTATCTACTTTTGGGTTTGATTCAAGAAGGTTATTATTTCATTTTTTCCAGGGTGTTGTTTCTCTCCCTGTATCAGAGGTTTCCACCTAGTATCCATTGCAGGGCTGGATTTGTGGAATGATATTGTGAAAATTTGGTTTTATCATGGAATATCTTGGTCTCTCCATCTATGGTGATTGAGAGTTTTGCTGGGTATAGTAGTCTAGGCTGGCATTTGTGCTCTCTTAGTGTCTGTATGAGATCTGCCCAGGATCTTCTGGCTTTCATAGTCTCTGGTGAGAAGTCTGATGTGATTCGGATAGGTCTTCCTTTGTATGTTACTTGGCCCTTTTCTCTTACTGCTTTTAATATTCTTTCTTTGTTTAGAACATTTGGTGTTTTGATTATGTGACGGGAAGTATTTCTGTTCTGGTCCAGTCTGTTTGGAGTTCTGTAGGCTTCTTGTACGTTAATCGGCATCTCTCTCTTTAGGTTAGGGAAGTTTTCCTCCATAATTTTGTTGAAGATGTTTACTGGCCCTTTAAGTTGCAAATCTTCACTCTCATCTATACCTATAATCCTTAGGTTTGGTCTTCTCATTGTGTCCTGGATTTCCTGGATGTTTTGGGTTACACGTTTTTTGCATTTTGCATTTTCTTTGACAGTTGAGTGGATGCTTCCTATGGAATCTTCAGCACCTGAGATTCTTTCTTCCATCTCTTGTATTCTATTGTTGATGTTTGCATCTATGACTCCTGATTTCTTCCCAAGGTTTTCTATCTCCAAAGTTGTCTCCCTTTGTGATTTCTTAGTTGTTTCTACTTCCTTTTTTAGTTCCTGGATGGATTTGCTGAGATCCTTCACTTGTTTGTTTGTATTTTCCTGTATTTCTTTAAGGTATTTTTGCATTACCTCTTTCAGGATATCTGCCTGTTGACCCACGTTCTCCTGCATTTCTCTGAGCGATTTTTGTGTTTCCTCCTCATGGGAATCCATCTGTTGATCCATTGTCTCCTGCATTTCTTTAAGCAGTTCTCGTGTTTCCTTTGTAAGGGCATCTATCCGTTGATTCATTTCTTTAAGCAATTTTTGTGTTGCCTCCTTATGAGCATCCGTCTGTTGACCCATATTCTTCTGCATTTCTTTATGCAATTTTTGTGATTCCTTTGTGAGTGCATCTACCCGTTGATTCATCTCGTTAAGCGATTTTTGTGTTGTCTCCTTGTGGGCCTCCATCTTTTGATCCATGTTCTCTTGCATTTCTCTAAGCGATTTTTGTGTTTTCTTTGTAAGGGCTTCTAACCGTTGATTCATGGTCTCCTGTAATTCTTTATTAGATTTATTTGTGTCCTTCTTGTGATCCTCTAATAGCTTCATGAGAAGTGATTTTAAATCCAGATCTTGTCTTTCGGGTGTGGTGGGGTATCTAGGACTTGCTGCTGTTGGAGAGTTGGGTTCAGATGGTCCCATATTACTTTGATTTCTGTTAGTAATGTTCCTACGTTTGCCTTTTGCCATCTGGTTACCTCTGATGTTAGTTGGTCCTGCTGTCACTGGCTGTTGGTTGGACCTCCTGTGAACCTGCAAAGCTATTTCTGCCCTCCCTGGATTACCAGGATTCCCCTGGCACAGATTTCCGGGGCCTGCCCTGCTCCTGAGTGACTCTGGAGCCCTGATGTGCCTTGCCCCAAGTGATGTTATATTGGGGAGTCCTTGCACATCCAAAGGCTCAGCGTAGTAGATTCCTGGAGCAGAGGTCGCCAAAGGGAGGCTGGTAGGCTCCTGCCCTGTGCAGGGGTGTGTGATCTCTCCTAGAGTGGGGGGGGAGGGGGCGTCCCTCTGCCAGGCAGAAGTCCCACAGCAGAGCTGGCACGCTGGTTACTGCAGATCTGCCCAGCTCTTGGGAGCCGCGTACACACAAGCCGCCCGAGACCCAAGAGATATTATGCCTGTCTGTCTCCAAGCCTGGCAGTCCCAACTTCCCGGCCACTGGAGCAAAGATGGCGAAGTGCACTCTGCACTCTCTCGGTGGCGCTGGTCACCCTGCAGAGGCGATGGCCTACAGCAGATCTGGCACCCAGACGACCACAGCGCTGTCCCGTTCTTGGGAGCAGGCGGAAGCCCCATCAGGCCGCGTCCCAAGTGATGTTATATTGGGGAGAACCTTGGTACCTGTCTCTTCAGTGCAGTCTGCGGGAACAGAGGTCGCGGAAGGGAAGCTGGTAGGCTCCCACCCAGTGCGGGGTCCCTCTGCCAGGCAGAAGTCCCACAGCAGAGCTGGCACGCTGGTTACTGCAGATCTGCCCAGCACTTGGGAGCCGCATACACACAAGCCTCCCAAGACCCAAGCGATATTATGCCTGTCTGTCTCTGAGCCTGGCAGTCCCAACTTCCCGGCCACTGGAGCAAAGATGGCGGAGTGCACTCTGCACTCTCTCCGTGGCGCTGCTCACCCTGCAGAGGTGATGGCCTACAGCAGATCTGGCGCCCAGACGACCACAGCGCTGTCCCGTTCTTGGGCGCAGGCGGAAGCCCCAACAGGCCGTGTCCCAAGTGATGTTATATTGGCGAGAACCTCAGTACCTGTCTCTTCAGTGCAGTCTACCGGAACAGAGGTCGCGGAAGGGACTCAATTTTATTTTTGAGCTTTCCTATTATTGAGACACTTTTGTTGTTTTAGGTTTACTTCTCTTTTTTTTTTCTAATCTGTAATTTTTCTCTCCCCTTTATAACATTTTATTTTTCATTTCATTTATGTAAACTTGTTAACCCTTTGTATCATGTCCTTGCTGCCATTCACTATTTTGAATTTTCACTCTTCAGGAAAATTCTATAATCCTCTCCAAGAAAGGAACTTGATCTCCCACTACCTGATGATCACATCTCTCACTCACCTGCTCACCCCTCCTTTTTTCTGCAGGGAATCCAAACTCCCACTGAGAATCCACTCAGTCCCACTCCCTGAGTACCTCCTCCACACTTCTGAGAATCTTCTAACTCTAAAGAGCAGTCTGTTCTTGAATAAGAAGTTTCATTTCACCTTTGTTAAGTTGGGACCACATCTGATACTCCATTTGAACATTCATACCAAGTTGCACTAAGATTGACTCCTAAGCCCCATTCAACTGGTCCCATAGCCTGAAAAGTTGATCTAACAGCATAAAAGCAATCCAAGTACCCATTCAACAAAGAGTTAAACAGATGTCCATACCAAGAAACACTAACAGTGACCTAACTCCAGATACCTAGATCCTATCAGAAAAACAAACAACATGAATAATCAAGACAATATGTCTCCTCCAAACATTAGTGTCCCCATAGCAATGTTCTCTGATAAAAGCAACTTAGATGATGTCCAAGACAATGATTTCAAAAATATCAATAATAAATGTGTTCAAGGAACTCAAAGGAGATATGAATAAATGCTGGGTTAAAAATCATGAAAACACAAATAGTTGAATCAAAAACAAAATAATGCAAAAAAACAAAAATAGAATTTAAGAAAAAGAGAATTTCTAAAGAATAGTCAATCTTAAATAAAACTTGAAATGAAAACTTCAGTAACTCAAACAAAAATATTACATAGGAAAGCCTCACCAATAGATTGAAACAAATGAAAGAAAGAATCTCAGAACTTGAAGATGAGGTATAAGAATGATTACTCAGTCAAAGAAAATGTTAAGTCTAAAAACAAAAATCAAAAAGTTAAAACAAAAACACAAATAGAATGTGCATGAACTCTGATATACTATCAAAAGACTGAACCTATGAATCACAAGTATAGAAAAAGGAGAAGAAATCCAGGTCAAAGGCACAGAAAATATTTTCAACATAATTACATTAAAGAACTCCAAAATCTAAGAAAAAAGCTACCTGTCAAGGTATAAAAAGAATACAGAACACCAAATAGGACCAGAAAGAAATTCCTTGTGTCATATAATAGCCAAAACACTAAATGTATAGAACAAAGAAAGAATACTAAAAACTGCACATGGGAAATACCAAGTTGTGTATAAAGGCAGGACCCTCAGAAATAACAATTCATGTGACAGTGGAGATTTTGAAAGTAAGAAAGGCTTGGACTGATTTTCTACATGAAAGGCCACAAATGCCAGCCCTAGTTACTATACCCAGGAAACTATCAGTCACAATCAAAAGAGAAAGAAAGACTTTCAGTGATAGGAACAGACTCAAGGAATTTGTGACAACTAAGCCAGCTATCTAGAGGATAATCGAAAGAAATCTTAGCGCTGAAGGTTAAATATACACAAGAGGAAATGATAAATAAAATAATAGCAATAATAACAATAACAACAATAATAATATAATAATAAATCAGAATAGTTCATCAAAAGAAGTCTAAGAAAACACAACAAAAACAACAAAAAAACCCAAGAATTAACATACATTGTTCAATGACAACTCTAGTGGTCTCAATGCCTAGGTAAAGAGAAACAGACGAACAGATTGAATTAGAAACAAGGTTCACCTTTTTGCTGTCTCAAATAAGCACAGAAAAACAATTAGCAATACCTCAAAACAACAGATGGGAGAGACAGTCAAATCAGGGCTGAAACTAATGGCACAGGAACAAATCAATACAAAGAATCAATGAACTAAAGAGTTAGTTCTTCGAAAAGATTATAAAGATTGGATTCTAGGCCTGTTCCTCAGGAGGGAATTCATACTTAGTACTGGGAACTTGTTCAAAAAGTCACAACTGGGCAAGTTACAGATCCTGAAGGGAGAACCTATTTTTCGAGTATTGCTAAACAGATACGTTGTCAAACTGTCTCCCAGACAATATTTGTGTTTAAACCTATAGATTAGTGCTGCTCTCAGCCTGTCAGAGAAGCTTCTTCTCCATTGGTCAGTGGTTAAAGAAGAGACAACTGCCCAACGTGCTGAAGTGGCTGCTGAATGTCCACCCCTACACGGGTCTATACCAACCTCCTAAAGGCTCAGGCAACATCACAGAAGATGATGAAGAGGAAAGGATGGAAGAGTCCAAAGATAGGGAGGACTTCTGTGAAATGCTGCCTAGTAGATTCAGCATGGCCATTGCACTCATAAACTCAGAGAAGCTATGTTTACGGGCACAAGACCTATGCAAGATCAAGCTAATCGATAATTCTAGCATCGATGAGGGAGTGGTGGAAGAGGGTCCTCTCCAGCTGAGGAGTTACTGGCAACTGATGGCTGTTTAGTAAAACATTGGTAGTCACAAGAGGGGAACAGAATGCATACAAGGCTGGGAGATCAGGAGAAGTGCTGTGACACACCATCCTTTGGGCAAGACATGGCCACTGGCAACATTATCTCATGGTGACTGGGGTTGCTTGCACTGGGCCTGCATAAGCCTGGGCCTGTCATCAGCTAACTACGGGTCTGAGAAGGAACCATAACCATCTGTGTTCAACTATTGGCAACTGATTGTGGAGAAAGGACATTCATTGTCTTCAGTTGTACTAAATTGTGAGCCAACCAGGCTCCTCGGTCAAACACAGGTGGCCCTGATTAAACTCAGTGGCGCAGGAAAGGAAACAAAAACACAGGAATGTGGATTAGGAACCAGGGGGGAGGAGGGAAGATGACAGAGATGGAAGGGAGATAACAGGGAAGGGAGGTGGTAAGAATAAACAGGATGCTCTCTATAGATGCACGAATTGCCAATGAACCAATGTAATAAATAAATGAGCTAACAAACTGAGCAGATGCAGATGGTTCTCAAAAGGAGAAATACAAATGACCAATAAATACTTGAAAAAGTGTTCAGCAACTTTAACCGTTGTGGTAATAGAAATTAAAACTACTTTGAGATTCCATCACACTCTCATCAGAATGGTTAAGAAAACAAATAAAACAAAAACAAAACAAAAACACACTGCTCTTCCAGAGGTCCTGAGTTCAAAATCCCAGCACCTGCATGGTGGCTCATGACCATCTATAAAGGGATCTGATGTCTCTTCTAGATGTCTGAAGACAGCTACAGTGTACTTATATACATAAAATAAATAAAAATTAAAAGAAAACAACTCCCCATAAAAATAAAAACAAATTCCAGTGAAAATGGTGGTGGGGGGGAGAAACTGTTATTCACTGCTGGTGGGTATTTCAGCTGGTGTAGCCATCTAAAGGTTCCTCAAAAAACTGAAACTAGCCCTACCATCGGGCCAGCATTTACCATGCCTGCGTAAATACCTGAGCCAATCTATGTCAGCATTCCCCCAAAGTGTGTGTGTGTGTGTGTGTGTGTGTGTGTGTGTGTGTGTGTGTGTGTGTATGCTAATAAATATATATATATGTACATATATATTTATGCTAATGACTGCACTATTCTCAATAGCCAGGAACTAGAACCTAGATGTCCAGCCACAGATGAATGAGTCAAGAAAATTGATACATATACACAATGGAATTTTATGAAGCCTCAAGAAAAAAAAATGAAGTCATGACATTTGCTTGAAAATTGATATCGCTGGAAATCACTTGCTCAACCTAAGTCACCTAAGCTGTAACCTCAGAAAGGCAAATATCAATCCTATTTGTTCTCATCTACAAAACCTAAATTGAAAAGTGTGTGTGAGTGTGAGTGTGTGTGTGTGTGTGTGTGTGTGTGTGTGTGTGTGTGTGTGCTGTAGGTCATAAAACTTGAAAAGGGATTACCTTTCTACAAGATCATCACCTACAGGAATGTAGTCACAGGGGCCAAACTACTTACTTTTAAGACATGGGCAATGAGAGGCAGGGAGGCAGAGGACGAATTATATTGGTTGACAATGGCCATGTTCCCACAGTGAGAGAAAAATAAGAATTTTTTGACAGAGATGAGATGATGCTGGAGCAAAAACTTAGCAATCTGTTTATTGGGGACCAGCCCCCCACCCTCACCTTGTGAACGTTAAGGGGTAGCCAAAATTGTCTGCAGAGCCGGGGCTGCTTCCCTCCAGCAGGGCCTCCCCTCCAGGAAGTCGCAGTTATTGCTTGGATCCAAAGAGAGAAAATCTGTAGGGAGTTCCAGGGTCCTAGTCCTGCAGTTCAGTGCAAGAACAGTCCTTGCCTCCCAGCCCGAGCACAGGCAGTGGGTGTGTGCTCAGTTCCCACCCAGGTCTGGCGCGTACCTCCAGCTCTCAAAGAAACCTTTGTGAAGCCGATGAATAAGCCACTGCATTCTCTGTAGCTACGTGACTATTTTCATGTGTTCATAAATGTTTTCTGAAAACACTGAATTCCTACCTTTACATTCCGAGTGTTTTCTTGCTGAATGTCTAAGTGTGTGTGCAGAGAGTGTTCAGGCAGCAGAAGAAAGAGATTCTTGGGCTAGCCTGTTTGAATGGACTCTGTAGTAAGCCACACATTTGCGGTGTGACTCTGGGAAAGGTGCTCCTTAGCCTTCGTCCCCTGGTGTGAGGGAAGGCTGGTAAGGGGTGTCGGTGTCGTTGTTGTTCATCTGGTTATCTTATGTCATACAAACTGTGAATGTGCCGCACTTCCAATAGTAATGAGCACAAAACATAGAATTAAATATCAGAAGTCAACACCTTTTTGCGATGTCATTATTTACCAACCCAAAAGCCCTGTTCTTCCTGAACTGATCAGGAAGCTACAATCTAGTCTGCCTAGTTCTTAACTGGGCAACTCTTTGTATTGAAGCAATTAATAAAACTTCCCTGAGCAAGCCTGCTCATTGCCATTGAAGACATCTCTGACACATTTATCTCTTGGGTGTCTGGATGTAGCTTGAAGAGTACAGGTAAGCCTATGAGAAAAGATATCCCACTGGTTTTCTTGGCTGATGACCCCGTGCAGGCTCTGGTCTCTCTCCAGATGACCCACCTGCCAGCTTTCCTGCTTCACAGCATCCCTCCAGCTGACCATGTTGCAAACAGAGATCAGTTCCCTTTGATGCCCAGGGCCAGACAAGGTCCAGAAGAGTCTCAGAGCAGTTTTTTTTCTTCCTCTAAACAACTAGAGATAAATTCAAAGGGGGAAGATGCGATGTTCCATTTTCTCCAACTCTCCTTTCCTTCAGAAACAGAAAGAAAAACCCAGAATCTCCAAAAGGCATCCAGTGAGACTATGTCAATCTTTAAGAATACAGAAACACAGGACAGAGAAGACAGCAAAGCTTAGATTCCTTCCTAAAGGGTTGTGGGGGGCAGGGGATCCGTGAGCTTTATCTAATCGGACAGTCTGCTCAGGAAGTCCCTGAGATCAAAGCAAGACGCTTTTTATTTAGCACGGTGTCAACTTAAAAACAGCCCCGGCAAAGCCACAGGTCTGGACAGACTCACACCTCTCCCTGCACCCCCCCACCCCCACACCCCCACTTCCTTGACCTGTTCCTCTGCATCTGAACCTTCTTAACATTCCACTTGGAATAAAAACCTGGGATGAAAGAGCCCTGAGATTCCAGGAGGAAGCTGCCACACTGGGCAGGACAAGTTAGAAAATGTCACACTTCCCTCTGGCTCCCAGACCCCAGAGCAAGTCAGTGGGTACTCTGGGAGGCAGCATCCTTTGCATGTCTCTAGGCAGATGCTCTGGAGAGCAAAGGGAAGGTGTGTGTGTGTGTGTGTGTGTGTGTGTGTGTGTGTTTTCCTCAGCCACTTGTCACAAGCATTTCCCCCAGTTTTCCAGGCATTATATTAGGACAACTGGCAGGAAAAAGCAGATCCCCAGGGGAAGCACTCAATGGATATAATCCCTAGAAACTCCTCGTTAAAAGGATGGATGCTATGGTGACCAAGGTCAGCACAGGGTATTCATGTCAAGTAGAAGATACACACTGAAGAAACATGTCAGAGAAAAGACAGGGTCTGAGGACCTGTCCAAATGCAAGAGGTCACTTCTAAAAACTGATGGTGGCTATGGAAACAGGCAGGAGGTGCTCTGTTACTAGTGATGGTGGGTAGGAAAAGAAGGCCCCAAAGTGGCAGGAGCATGGGACTTTAACCCTTCCTGTCTCTCACAGACACCGTTACAGAGACACCAGCTGCCGTGTTCTGACATAGCCAAAGAGGCCATCCTCAGAGCTGAGCAGGTACCAGTGCCATGTTCTTGAACTTCGAGAATGGCAAACCTAGTAAACCATTATTTTTTTATATTACCTAGCTTCAGCCGCTGGTGTTACAGCAACAGAAAATGAACTTATGCTCCAAGATTGGTGCAGGTGGCAGAAATGGCATCATCACCACCGCAGAAAACACTGCTTAAATAGATTACTAGACGTTTAAAAGTTTAAAGCGTGAAGCACACCTTACAGCAACCTAGTTTAAAGCTTTCATCTTTCAGATGAGGAAATCAAAGCATGATGAGGCGTTCACAGGGGCTTGCAATACAGCTGAATAAAAATATTACAAGGATTCCTAGCTCAAATGATCATATTTTCACACCACTCCCTCAGAAAATGCTGTTCATCTCCAGCCCCTTCTCTTGGTCTTGGACCATCTTTGTAGATGCTCCAAAGAAATGTACCAGAACATTTCTGTTTATTCTATGCACAATACTCCAGCAGGCCACAGTGCTCCTGGACACAAGGAATAGAGAGCCACTCAACATCAATGGCCACCAGGGGGTGCTCAGAGGACAAGCTGAAACATTGGGGTGGCCCTGGCGAGTGGCCCCTGTCATGGGAAACACATGTGATAGCAACAAACGAGACTATTATAGTTGGTTCTTTAGTGAGGGGTTAGAGGTCTCAGGTCCCTTCAGCTAAGCATGGTTGCATATCTGTCCGAAGCAAGACAAGTTTCAACATGTGCTGAAGATCAATTTTCTCAGGCTCTTGTTTGCCTGGTATTCTGTGTTTCCATAAATAATGAGGATGATCATGCCACTATGATACCCAAACAAGGTAGGCTTAAGTAGAGCTATGGCTTGGTGTGATGAGACACTCAGAATTTCCATCACAGGAAAGAGAATAAGGGGGACTATAGTAGCCACTTTGTGCCCAGCCTTATCCATAAAGTTACCTGGTTGCCCTCGGAGATTTGAGCACGGGTTTAGACAAATCCCCACTGTACCCTTCAGAAACACGTTCTGCCCTTCAGCAGAAAGCAAGATTCAAGGTAAAGCAAGCTCTCCCATCAATCTCACTTTTCTCAATATTGTGGAATATGAGTCATGCCTCTCTGGTCACAATTCCCATTTGATGAACAAGGTTCAACAATTTGGACTTGATTATTCTTATACTTCCCATTAACTACTCTAAGAGTGGCTTATTGGAAGAGATTCCCACAAGGAAAGTATTTAATATTCATCTTGACAGAAAACCATGTTGGTCAAGTACAACAGTTAAAATTGAGGACTTCCTTGGGATGGGGAAGTGTCTCAGTAGTTACAGTGCTTACTTTACGAACGCGAGGACCTGAGTTCAAATCTTCAGTGCCCACATGGTACCTACTCTTCTGCAACCCCAATGCCCCCAATGTGGGGGACAAACAGACAGATCTCATAGACCCTTTGACCAGCCAGTCTAGCTGAAATGGGACGTTCCAGGTTCAGCTAGAAATGTTGTATCAAAAATAAATAGATGAATAAATAAATAAATAAATAAATAAGGCGAAGCATGATAAAGGAAGATTCTTAAACATACATATGCATACAGCATACAACACACACATACACATGCACACACATTGGAGGGCTTCCCTTTGGATACAGAACTATTATACAAAATTTTCCTATAAAGGAGTACCTACAAAGATATGGCCCTGGTTTATTACTTGATACTACCTACCAAACTTTTGGAAACCATCAATCTATTCTCTTCACCACAGTTTTATCTTTTTGGAATCTAATCTAAGTAGAATTACATAGTGTCATTCTTTTTTATTGATCTGTAATATTCCATTATATTGATATACTAGAGGGGCTATTAATCCACTAGTTCACTAAATGGCATTAAATTGTGAATTATTTTACTATAAACATTTATATACAGGCTTATGTGCACATGGGCTTTTACTTCTCTATCTAGGAGTAGGACAGCTGGGCTTGTGATAGGCTAGGCAAGTGCTCTACCACTGAGCCACATTTCTGGCTTTGTTTGACATTTTTAAAATGACAGAACGGGTCTTCAGGATGCTGCTGTATCACTCGGACTTCCCACAAGCTGCAAGTGAACATTCCTGTTACATCCATACCAACACTTAGGAGGATTTCATATTCTAAAAGTTACATAGTGGCATCTCATCCTACCATTAGTTCAGATCTCTTTGATGGTTAATTGTACTGGGAGTTTGTGTGTTTGAGTGGGTTCCATAGAACCTCTTTGACAGAATGCTCAAGTAGCACAATTTTTAATTTGGCTGTTTGTTGTCACACTGAATTTCGAGAGCTCTTCATCCACTCTGGATATAGAATTTCTCCTTCACTTTTACAAATATTATACTTTTATCTTCTACATTGAGGTCAAGAATTCAGCTTGGATTGACTTTTGAGTAGTCAGAGGTTTGAATCAATGTTCCCCTTTGTGTAGGACATCTCGTTAGGTCATCAGCATCACTGAGATAAGGACCTTTTCTTTCTTGAGTTGTCTTTGCACCTTTATCTGGATGCTTAATCCTGTCTTGTAATCTGCAGGTCTATCTGGCCCAGTAATACATCTTGGTCATTGCACCTTTAATGTACATCTTTAAATCAGGTTTAGCCATTCTAAAGATATTATAGTGTATCAGACTTACTGTTTAAAAATGTTTGGGCCAAGGCTTTGAACAGGCTAGGCAAACACTCCACCTCGGACCTCCACCCACAGCCTTTTTGTTCCTAGATAACTTCTGTAGCATTCTTATCTTTTTGTGTCTTTAATTTTGGCATCTAGATATTCATAAAATAAACTTGAATGTGTTGACTCTTCTCATATTTACAGAACTAGATAGCACATAGACCAAGCACACTGTCTCTTTTCAATAATTAGTGGAGTGCGCCCGTGAAATGGTCTAACTATAGAATCCATTTTGTAGATGATTTTAAACCATGGATTCAATTTCCTTCACAGGACTATGCAAGTATGAGTTTTATCTTGAGTCAGTCTTCATAGTTTTCTTGTTTCATTTTTTTTTACAAAATTGCTTTGCTCCATCTCTGCTATAGAATTCATATTCATTCAACTGTTCATCTATAATTTCTTTAGTATGTGTATTTTATTCTTAAAGTTGGTAAATTTTGTCTTGTCTCTTTTAAGAAATTTCATTTCATTAGTGTCATATTATGTGTGGGGGTGTGTAGGTGGATGTCAGAGGACACATCCATGGAGATGGTTCTCTCTTGAGCAAGCGATATGCCCACTGAGCCATCTCTCCAGCTCTTCAAATACTTTTTTTTTTTTTTGCTTTTCTTGTGCATGTGTGTGTGGTGTGCAAGCTCATGTTTATGGGAAAACACTTGTGTGTAGATTCACACTTGTATGTGTGCACGTAAGTGTAGGGGCAATGGTTGGGGTTCAAAATCTTCCTCCTATCCTATTTGCTGAGGCAAGATCGCTCAATCAAATTTAGAGCTTTCAGATCTGGCTAGTCTGGTTAGACAGGTTGCTCCAGGGATCTACTGTCTACATCTTCCGAGGACAGAATTACAGTCACATAATAGCTTCACCCTTGAACATTTTTGTGAGTTCTAGTTATCTGAGCTCAGATCCTCTTGCTGATTTGGCAAGAACTTTAGCTGATGAGCGATCTCCCTAGAACCCCACCCACCCATCGGTTTTGCTAGACTTATAATTTGTATTGCTCATTCTGAAGAACCAGTTCTGACTGGGTTTGCTCCACTGTTTCTCTCTTTCCAAGTCCATTCATTTCTGCCCATATTTGGACTCATAACTTCCCTAGTTTTGTGGTTTTTTTTAATTGTGTGTATGTTTCTCTGTGTAGGGTGTGTGTGTGTGTGTGTGTGTGTGTGTGTGTGTGTCTGTCTGTCTGTCTGTCTGTCTGTCTGTCTGTCTGTCTGTCTGTCCGTCTGTCTGTCTGTCTGTGTTGAAGTATGAGTACATGAGTACAAGTGCCTGTAGAGGCTAGGAGAGGGCAGTGGAACCTCAAGAGTTAGGTTACAGGTAGTGTGAGCCACCCACCTAAGTTCTAAAAACTGAGTCCTGGTCCTCTGTGACAGCAGTGCACTCTCTTTAACTGTTGAGCCATCTCTCTAGCCCTGATTCTGTTTGAGTTTGTTTCACTGTCCTTTCTCTTTCTAAGTAATTTAAGGATGACACTTAAATGAAGTGAAGACTTCTCTTAGTACAGGCAATATGTTGGTTAACTCCTTCAGTATAATGAAAGGTTTGGATGTTTGGGTGCTGTTATGATCACATGTGGTCTGATACCTAAATAATCATCAACATGACTTCTTTCCCTGGTCCATGGTCATACTAGGGTATATACTATCCCTGTCCTTAGAGACTACAATTCATTTATCCTTTCACAGACAAGTCTGACATTGATGTGTAGCATTATAGTAAACACTACTTACTTTAAACTCTACAAGTAATGTTTTTCTCATGGGTGAAATGCTATTGAAGTTACTAAAAGGGAAAGCCTCTCTCTCTCTCTCTCTCTCTCTCTCTCTCTCTCTCTCTCTCTCTCTCTCTCTTCCATGGTCTCCTTCAACACATGTCAAGATGAGTTTTTAAATTGGTATTAATAATATTTTAAGTCTAGAAAAATTAAATTACAAGTTTAACTTGTTAGCTTGGATTTTGTCATTGATTTTATACCATACAATTCCAATTTTAAATGAAACCTTAAGGGCATTTAACTTGTTACATTACTACCATAATTACACAGTTTTTATTTTATTCATCTTGATGTATTATTTCATTCTTGCTAAGACTATGGAAATACCACACAAACAGGACTATTTTACTTCTTCATACATTCATGTTCTATCAACACTCTATATTTTAGCTTAGTGATGAATAATGAAGTCTGAAAGGGAAAAGACCTCTGGATTACCCTGTCTGCCCTTCTGGGTCATGTTCAGCCTGTGTGCTGGTTGGCTTGTGTGGGACATGACAAGCTTTCTTAATTGTTCAACATCAATTCTTCTTACATTCACAGGAGGATCTGGTTTGGATATAGAAGGGAATGCTTTGAAAAATGTTAGTGTTCTAGCTTGCTTTGTATGCTGTAGACATAATGTGAGTTGAGTCTTGGTGAGTGCTTGTGCATTGGAAATCCACCAGAACTTTGTGTATGTGGGCCAGTGTGAACACTGCACATGTGCCTCACAGAACAGTAAGTACGTACACTGCATGCATATCTTCTGTTTGTGTTCATGCTCCATTGACCCATCAGGCTCTACTTAGACAACACAAATTAAAAGATAAAATGGTCAAGAATGCCAAGAGAGTGGAGAAGAGCATTCAAGCCAACACAGTGGCCTCCTGAGCCTGACCCTGTGCCATTGCCTGCCTATGGCTCACAAGTCCATGAAGGCAGAGAGCAGTGAACACAGAAACCAAGCAGGTGATTCTCTGTTCTCCATTTATTTGTCATTCTATCCATGTTGGACTCCGTGGGAAATCTGAAGAATGCGCTGTGACATTTTGAGATCATTAACTGCTTGACAGAGGAGTAGAGAGAGATTTAAAGCAAATGTGTCAGAAGTCACACCTGATTAAAGAGCAATCTGGAGCAAAGATAAAAGTGCCTTGAACATTGCAACATGAGTCCATAGCTAGATAGGATTTGAGCCCAGATATCTGGGGAGTGGGTCAGTTATGTCAAGGAACAGGACTCCCAGACACACATCAGTAGAGACATTTTCCACCTCCCACAACCTGTCACCACCCTTTCTTTTTAAGAGATGGAGCTGATAGCTCATGATTAAGCTATGATGTTCAAACTTAAAATAACTTGGTGGCATACTGATGTTGTGGTCCATGAGAAAAACACCTCATCATCTTGTCAACATGTGTGTTTAAGGTAAATTGCATATGATAAAATTCTCTTTCACTTTTAAAAACACATGGCTCAACTTAACCTCGAACCAAATGTACAGCTTCCTACATAATTTTTCCTGGGGACTAAGGCTCGTCAGATTGCCCATCGGTTACCCTTTTGGTCAAATTCTGTGATCAGTATTTATGCAAGAGCACTTACAAGTAAGGGGTTATTCCAGGTGTAATGACACTTACTCCTTGAGGTGCATGATCTGACTGCCAATCTGCCCAAAATTCCTTCTGAAATGTAAGTAAGGTTTAATCTAAATTACTATGGAAACACAAAGTAAGGAGAAAACGTACAAGGTAGGAATTCAAATGGGTCTTCAAGCATTAAATGGGGTTTGGGATGATGAATTCACAGATCTGAAGGAGAAACTCCTGGGTATGAAATAGCAAGGGATGCTCCACTGGAACCAAGGATCCCATTTGCTAACAATGGAAGGGGAAGAGAACACACAGAACTTCAGTGTTCAAACAGTGGGGAGATGCACAAGGCTCGACCAGAGGGTGTGAAGGGTTGGTTGCACTTCCACGGAGCAATGTTTTTAGAACTTGTAAGACTATGTTCCCTAGAAATCCCAGTGCTGTCATGTGTTTTGCCGCAGCTTTCTCATTTGGTCCACCACTTATCTCTTGACAGTCTCTGGAGTCAAGCCACATCCAACCATCTACCAAAATTGTGTTCTTTGTCTATTTAAACCACGGGGATTAAGTAACCAGGATTCTTAGAACTGTATTTAGACCAGAATTTGGCAATGAGAAACAGAGTAAAAGATGGTATTTCTCTAGAACTTTCCTGTTTCACTGACTACAAAGCAAGGCTTCAAATAACAGTAAAGTGAACAGGTCTGCATTCCACCAGTGATTAGCATCTCTACATGTCTTTGGGTTGCAAATATAATGTCCCTGACTATCATTTCATCCTACCCCAAACCCATTTAAGGTGACAGTAAGTCTTTTAAAACAAACTAAGAAACACTTTCCAAGAGAATGAGAGATCAATTGCCATAAATACATTCAACACATTTTTGGAAAGTGAGAAATGAGAGAAAGTATGCTAATTATCTTGGCAGAATGCAGAAAAGGGGAAGCCAAATGCTTTCAGACAAGTAGAAACATAGACTCTTCTCCTGGAGGAAGCGCTGAGTTGCTCAGTTGTGTAGAAGTGATGAATATTTCAGAAAAAAAGCAGATAAGGCCCACTGCCAAGAAGGTTCTGTTCAAAGTCCACCCTTAGCGGTTAAAGCCATAAAGTTTCTTCTTTCATGGTGAGCATCACAGAGTTAGTTCATGTTTATGGAACAGGACCAGAGAAAAGAAGAGATAAAGAGAAGGAGAGCTAAAGTCTACCATAGTAGAAAGCCATGTCGTTCCCAAGGCCTTATTCCAACTTCCTCCCAGAACTTATGTACACACATGCACAGACACACACATATACTTTCTGGCAAGAGATTGAACTTCCTTCCAAAACAGTCCAGAAAAGACTTTCAGATATGAGAAGTCTTCGATGCATCATTGATTAGCGTATTATTCTCTGAGTGGTGAAGCTTATAAAAGTTCTGACCCACAATCTTAAAGCACTCAAACCCTAGCAAGTAACAGATACTACAAAGAATTCCAACATGGATGAGTGAAATCGAAGAGAAAAAGACCAGTGTTAAGATATGAATTAATAAAAAAAAAATCCAGGATTAAAACCAGATTACATTAAGAGAGAGCAGGAATCCAAAAGTAACCAAGAAAATTCCCAATACCTATTGAGCTGTATATATGGCCACAATGATGAGGGATAATTATTTTTTATGATTTTGCTTATTTTTTATTTTATACATATAGCTCCTGAATGTGAATTGTTATGTGTGTACTGGGAACTAAAACTGAATTCTCAACAAGAGCAGCAAGCACTCTAAATTGCTGAGCCATCCCTTCAGCCCAGAAAGTATTCATTTTAACTGTTATAATCAGAAGACTTCACACTCGGTGTATCACTGTGGTCACTGGCCTTTTGAAATTCTTGACCATATGTCTTTGACTCTGTGTTTTGTAAGTCAATAGAGCGGTGGCACATGTACCAGGCAGTGTTAGCGCATGTACAGTCTTAGCCCTGCTACTTCTTATTCCTTAGTATGAGTCCTAAACTGTCCAGATGGAGCCAGTACTCCCCTGTTCCCTGGCCCACTGACACTGTGAGATGACTTGTTCATGAAAGTATCATCTTCACAGTAAGTGAAGTGCCTGTGAAGGGTTACATTTACCCTCAAGGAAGGTATCACGGGAGTAGGGCACTTGGCTAGCACATATAAGATCTTAAGTTTGATCCCAGAAGCACAAACAAGCAACAAAATACTATAGAATTATGAGATATAACAAAAGGAATACTGTTATATTTTTGTCTTTATCTACCTGCTTTTTGAAAAAAAAATTAAAAGATGCCATATTTTCACTTGTATAGATTATGTTGCAAGCCTTAATTTCAATTTAATTACTGCTTGAGAAGTAAGAATTATTTTCTGGTTCACAAATATTCTACTGTGACTAGCAAAAAGTTTTTTTTTTAAAAAAAAATGCAAGAACTCTACATAAGCTCTCATGTAACCTTCCATTCAAAATTGCATCAGGATGATTCAGATTTGAGTCTAGGATCCCACAACTATAAGTCCAGGTTCCATCCAGTACCTTATTTCTAAGCCACATCTTGTCTCTTGGATGAGAGAACACTGGATTCACATCTAGCCAAATAAGACAATTTCTGACCTCAGAAAAAGACAATTTCATGTAGACCTAGACCTTTCCCAAAGCAGCCATGGTGTATTTGGAGGCTTAGTGGAGTTTGGGCCAGATGAATAGAGGCCCCTGTATCTAAGTTCAGGTTAGAGCTACACCTTCTCTAGAAGGCATAAGACCCCACTGGAACCAGACATGCTTTTCTTCTGTGGGGGTATGTACAGGAAACAGTGTCCCTGGAAGGGCACAGAGCAGACAGAAGCTAAAGGATAGGGGCAGGGAGTACTCAGAGGAAGCCCTTTCCAATGCAGGAGTCTGAGCTTTATTTTCTAAGACACCAAGGTCACTGCCAGCTGTGAAAGTAGCCAAGCCTAGACATTGATTTTTGAAGTGGTTTCTACTTGTTTCATGCAAGTCCACATCCCCCAAGAGATTTTCTTTCTTTCTTTTCTTTCTTCCTCTGTCTTCCTCAGGCTGCCATTTGCAGAACCACAGACCTCACTAGACTTGGTGACCTGACAGCTGCCCTTACATGGGGATTTGTATCATAAATTCCCCCTAAGAGGCCCCCTACTCACATCTTCCTCACCAGTTTATGCGGCCCTGTCTTTCAGACAGAAACTGGTGTGCTCACATGTGGCAGGGCTGGCGGTTCTTCAGACAGGTTCTGTGAACTTGGTCGCCAGGTGGTAACCATATTATTTCATGCTTCTTGGTAACTTCTGTGCAACACAATTACCTTTGACAGTTCTTGAGTGGGACAGCAATTTTAAGCAAATGTTTTCAGTAACCAAAGGCCAGGAGGGAAGGAAACGTGAGCATTTCAGTTAAGCTTTGAGCATGGCTCTGACAGGTCTTCAGCACCTCCGTCGTGTTATAAATAGGAATTCCATGGAAATTCAGTACACATGGAATTTGCAGAAGGGAGTGTGGCAAGGCCGATGGTTTCCATTGTATTTGGAAAAGAATGTGTCCTGACACAGGATAACAAGGCCTACCGTGACGAAGTTCTTTCCAGCCCGCCAAATACCATAGGCAGCAAGGATTTTCTTTCAGAGGGGTTTCATACTAAAGACATTTTTTCCCCTTCCTTCACACCAATTCTTCATTGCAAAGAGTGTCACATTCACTTCTGTGGTTTCCTTGTATTCACAACGCCTTCAGTATTCCTCAGAGTTATCCAAAGAGCATTAATCTCACTATGCAAGTGTTGGTTTCCAGCCTCAGGAAAAAAAAAGGTGCATAATTATTACAGGTAGGCTGTTCAAAGTCTAATTGACAAAATGAGAGCCTGAAAGACATCTATACATACATTCACAAGACAAACGCTTGAAGCTTTTTTTTCCTTTTAAAGAAAGCCTAAAACCAAGCATTAGGGTCTCCAGTCACACGCTATGGGAAATAAACTGAGCCATTCAGTCACCAAGTCACAGGTATGAAGGAGAATGATCAGACACAATTGATACATCGGTAGTTTGCAGGCCTGGTGGGGTAGACTATAAGTCCACATGGCTATAGCTACACTCATAGAACATACTATGACTCACTTGCCCTTGGCCTCCTACCCAACATTTCCCTTTGACACACCCAAGAGGAGCCGGGTCTCCATTCTCATTTCATTAGCCATGTTTTACAGGCCAGCTTGCTTTTGATCTTGGTGACTAGACACACGATATCATCAGCTCTAAATCAAGCCACATTTTTACTCTTTCCTCCAAACTGGTCTCCTTGGTGAGGACAAGAGCAGCTAATCCCTAACATGTTGCAGATTGTGACATCTCCTAGTACGTCATTTTTATCTTCTTTATTTACTTAGCAGCCACTTTGTCAATAACAGCTGTTGGCCTTTCTTTTAGACTCAAAGGATAAAAGATAGAAATTTGATTGTAAACTCTGCCTCAAAGTTTAAAGTTAGATCCTTATCAATTCTTTTTCTTACTTATCTGTGATTTTAAAGAGAGGGGAGCACTGAACTAAAGAGATAATTCAGTGGTTAAAAGCATCTGCTGCTATTGTAGAAGACTTGGGTTAAGTTTCCAGCACCTACATAATGGCCTGTAATGCCCATTCCATGGGATCCAGTACCTTCTCCTGGCTTCTGCAGGCATCTTCACACACGTGACACACATACAGACAAGCAGACACTCACACATAGGCAATGGGGGGGAAAATGTCCAGAAATAGAGGCCAACAATCCAAAAGCTGATTTACACAGGGTATTGTGGTGGTTTATCTTGATTGGTAACCAATGGAATCACCTAGGAGACACACTTCTGAACATGTTTAGGGTGTTTCAATCGACATCTAACCAAGAAGGAAGACCTGCTCTGAATGTGGGTGATCCACCCACTGGGGCCCTAATCCAAATAAAAAGAGAGAGAGAGAGAGAGAGAGAGAGAGAGAGAGAGAGAGAGAGAGAGAGAGAGAGAGAAAGTGAGCTGAGTATTTAAGTCTCTTTCTCTTCCTAACTGCATCTGTAATCTGCCTCACATGACTGACATCACACTTTCTGTGAATACAACTCCCTCTCTGACAGGCTCCAAACCACAAACCAAATTAAACTCTTCCCATCTTCAGTTACTTTTGTCAAATGTCATGTCACTGCAATGAGAAAAATAATGAAACACACAAAATATTTATGGACATATAGGGTCTTTGTTTCATGTATGTTGACTATCAGACATCCACTTGATTTTAGAAGTACAAGAAAAGGCTATGGGCAGACATACACACTGTTAGTCAAACAGTTACCAGACCCTACTCAATACAAAATCAGGCTGAAGTCTTTTATTTGACTCCCTTAAAAGTTATAGTCTTTGGTGTGTACTTTCTAATAAAGAAGTAAAATATGCTCATGACAAAAAAATCAAACCAAAAGAAATGAAAAACAAAAACTTAAAAGGATTTAAAACTGTCCTATAAGAGCTCTGTCGGTTAGGCCAACACATTCCCTATTATTCTTTCATTTAGCTCTTTATGCTGACGAGTCTGAAAAAGGCCAATACTATTATCAGTCAAGTTAGATAGTCAAGGTGAATTTCTAGTCAATTAAATAAAGGAAAAAAATATCTGAAAAAATTCAAGGTTCTACCACTTCCCTTTCTAGTCAGGAACCGAGGCAGCAGTCTTGAGGCCAAGAAGCACTGTCCATGAGAACAGAAGCCACCATGACAAGCATAAGGTGGGACAAAGAGGAATACTGCACAGCTAGATCGAAGTCAGCAGTTCTGATTTCCAAGTGGAGGAAGCTATACCAGTTTACGTTGAACAGAGCTAATTGGTTGTTTGTTTGTTTGTTTGTTTCCTGTCAGGTTAAGTATTGTTAATTGATAACTCCAATTGCAAACAAAAGTCTCTGTGATACCAGTGGACCTTGTTCCAGGGGTTTTGGTTCTTGACCCAAGTCAAATACATATCTTTGTTTACACAAAGCCTCCTCAACTTCAATAATGGTTCTGCCCTTTTAATAATAAAGATAACTGATATTTCTGTAGTAATTCAATTTTCATTTTCTTACTATTCTCCATTTTGAAAGTAAAGAAACAGAAGTGCTAAGAGGTCAGGAGTTGCCCAGGAAGGCGTTAGGGTTGTAATTCAGATGTTGTGCTTATAAATACTTCCCGCATTCAACCACTGTGACATTGGGACTTCTCCCACAAAGGATAAACATCTATGTAAACCTATAGGTCTGGCAATGCAGAAACAGCTCTCCATTCTCAAAGTCAGCTGTGCTATTAAGTAAAGGCATTTCCTCAGCAGCTCACCAGCCTGAACCTCATAGACCCACAGCTCATAATTGCTGCGAATCATACTTCCCGTATTATCCCGGTAGCAGGGAACAAAGCCACTAGCCCTTGTTGGCCCTCTACAAGCAAACTGTGTTCATCTTCCTATTTGCATTATCATCCATTTCAGTGAGCAGGCCTCAACTATACTCTTTAAACACATGGACCAAAGCTTTAAATGTGGCCTTCAGCTTTCCACAGGGCTGAATTCAATCTAGCTACACTTATTAGTATGAGCCCTGGCCAGATAACTCTTGGATTTCAGCCCTGGTTTCAGACTGGTGGCATTCTCAAACTACTGAAAATAAATTTTTAGGACTACATGAGATAATGGGAGATTAGGAAGAGAAGTTCCCATGACATGGTTTCACGTATGCTTTTAGCAATCTCTGTAGCCTCTTCCCGTTCCATAACTACTTCAGAAGATTCATACGGCACTCTCTGCAGAGTTACAGTGATACATCATTTTTGGATGATCCTCAGAGTAACCCTAAGGATCTGGGATAGGAACCCTAAATTTAGTGGATTTAAACAACCACTGTTCATTCCACTTTAACATCCTCTGTCTGGGTAAGTTCAGTCTTCATATCTAACCTGCTTAGCTAACTTAGCATGCCTGAGATTAAACGAGGGGTCACCTGGTAACCAGCTGTTCCGGGATGACCGCCTGCCTAGAGGTTGGATGACTGTCAGCCTCTGCAGTGGAATTATTAGCCACATGTCTGTCACCTCCCAGTTGACCATCTTCAGCTTGTTCAATTAGTGGTTACAAGAGAGCAAAAGAAAGTGTGTAAAGCTCCTTCAGGCCCTAGCTCAAAAACTGGCAAATGTTTACCTCATCCACACTCCAACAGCTAAAGCAAGTCACAAGACAGCCCAGGTTCAGTACATGAGTATCCAATACAAGAGCCTTATCTCTTGACAAGAGGAGCTGCAAAGTCATGCTCTGGAATGAGAATGTGTGGCCATTTTAGCAATAGATGGCAGTATCTAGACAGTTTTCCAGAGCCACACATATGGGATGGCCTTCCCAAATACTCTTTGCACCAAACCCAGACTGAGTTTATATTTCTAGCAAGGCACATACTGCAGGTCTGCATGGGTTGTTTGTTTTGTGGTTTATTTTGACTATTAGCTATTTCCAGTGTATGCCTCTCATAGAAAGAAGTGTCCTCTATGTCTGCCACATAAATTAAGACGAGTTAGAGAGCATTGCTTGTCAGAGATCTTGGAACCTGCCAGGGACAGTCAGCGGAGACTGTGATGAGCATTTGAGGCACTGGTGTCCACTCTTCCTTCTTAAGTGGGAACCCATCACTGCCACAAGGTTGAACAAGGTATGATGGCGGTCACTGTTGTCTAACTGGCTAGGGTTGACAAAGTAATTTCAGCTCACAATCTAACAGAAGAGAATCCCAGACTGAGGAAAGTGTGCAACTCCTGGCTCCCAGATGACAATATCTGGCTCACACTTGCATGTTTGAAGGTTGGACACAAGTTATGAGAGGTTGTCAAAGGGCTTGGAATGTCTGTTTTTTTTAGAACCATGTTGCCCCCTCTGGACAGGAATGGGGAGAGGCCATATGTCCCAACAGGGTGCTTCCTTAGGAAGTGTGTGTTGGAGGCAGGGTAAAGGAATGGGCTAGTGCTCCATTCTAATCACTTCTGCCCTTTACAAAAAGGCATGTGAGGCCAGGACAATGAGAAACTACAGGATACAGTTGCCAGAGATACAAGAAAGAATGTCTCAGAGGGAACAAAACTGGCCCTCCTGTGCTTTGCTGGCAGATCTGCTGAGAACAGAGCCTTCTCTTGAGGAGATGTTGTAACATGGCTCAGCTGCCGAAGGGTCAGGGAAGGGTCCTGGCCAGCTGTGGCAAGTGTTCCTTCACTGGCCCTTGCCTCAGACGTAGTCATAGAGTCCCTGAAGCATTCTTGTGGGAGTGGGCAAATAAGCAAGTCCGTATCCAACAGTCCTCACCCACACACAGGTATTAAATAAAGTCCGGCAAGAGGCCAGTATCTGATATGCCTGGAGGCCCCCATGGGGATGCCAGAGCCTCCACCAAAACAAGCCACAGCCAGCTCAATCACCATTCTCCAAGGAAGCAGACTCAGCAGAGCCTCAGGGGAAACATAGTCTGGCTTTAGATAAAGGTCCTACTGGGCCTTGTTCCCCAGGTTCTTGTTTTTTGGCTCTAGAGACAATGCTGAGTTCAGTTCCTTATAAAGTTTCCAGATTTGAAAGCCAAGGAGACTCCCCAAACCATACCTGGCCCAGAGAATAAGCAAAAGAAATGCATGTACTTTCCAACTCTGCACTTCATCCTGCGAGCTCAGTTCTTTGGTCTGGAGCAGCACGGTGGGACCGAGCACTGCGGCTCCCACTTAACCTGCAAGAAAGTTCTCTTCATTTAAAGGTGCCTCACACAGGTCCTGAGATGGGACGTTCAGCCTCAGGCCTCTGAGAATTTCCCTCCACCTCCTTTTAGCTCCATATCCCTTTCCCATTGACAAAGCATCTGTTCTGGTCATCTCAGCAGATGACTGTGCCCAACCAATTGAGTCCAGTCCTGCAGAATCCAAGATCGGAGCAGATTCCCAAGCCTAACCAGCAGACCCTTTCCAAGCCCCGTGTGCTAATTGCTTTCTTGTTTCTATGAGAAACTACTTGACAAAATCAACAAAGGGGAGATTTATTTTGGCTCATGGTGCGAGAAGATATAGAGTCCATCATGGTGGGAAAGCATGACAGCAGGCATGTGATAGGCGTGTTCATTGTGTCCATGGTCAAGAAGCTGAAAGAGATGAATGTTGGTGCTCAGCTCTCTCTCTCTTCATTGTATTGACCTCAGGACCCAGCCATGGGATGATGCCATCTGTATTCTTTCCTTAGTTAAACCCACTAGACTTGTATGCACATATACTTCAAGAAGTATGTCTCCTAGGTGATCCTAAAATATTGTACTGTTAGCAATAATGATTAACTAGTGTGCCCTCCACTGGTCCCTCCTTCCTACCTTACTCTGAGACTTCCATGTAGAGACCCCACTAAGAAATGCTGTGACAGGTGGTGCCGTCATCGTAGATATCAACAATTCTTTGTTTTTCTTGACAGCTTCATCCTAGATGAATTCCATATTTGTTTGCTTTTTATTGATGTTTATTTTTGTTTGTTTGCTGTTTTGAAGAATATTCTCATCTCTGGTATTCAATTGACTTTTTGGTTGCACCTCATCAGCATGAATATCACTATAGGCCAAAGAGAAGTGTGACTTACAGAAGGCCAGGAGGGCCCTTGATCTTGACCTCCAGGTTCTGGGAGACAGACACTGGGATGGTTTCAAGAATATGGAATGTTAACAATAATTCCATGGTTTTGGTGGGGCTTGCCCTTTTGAAAAAGGGTTTCAATATGTGGACCAGACCAGCCTTGAACTGCCTCACTTTTTCACATGCGATGATATGCATGTGGTACCATGACCATCTAAGATTACAGGCATCTTCCACCGACCGAGCCTGTGCTGGAATCATAGGCTTCTCTCTTGCCAGCAGGACTACCCTGCAGTCTGAACCATTTAGACATCCAAATATGCTTACAAAGTGAAAAAATGAAATGAATATGATGTATATAGGTATACATAAATGTGTATGACATTACATACACATATATTACATGTATATGTATAATATATATTATATGTGTATATATAATATATAATATACATTACATGTATATGTATAATATATATATATATATATATATATATATATATATATATATATATCGTGCAAAAGGCAAAGCTATGTCTTACAGAACCTAATGTGAAAAACCTAATATGGTAACTGAAGAGAGGGTTACAGCATGTGTAGTATAATACTAAAGATGAAGGAATATATGCCATATATACCATATGTCATAATTACAGAATGAGGGAGTTGTTCCTGGGATGCACATGCCATACCCACATGAAGATAGTAGAAGAAAATTCTGTGGAGGAAGACCCTCCTTGCTTGTCCCCCAGATTTGTGTTTTGACTCACAGAATAAAAGCTTCTTCCAACTCCTTGGCTCTTTGGGGGCTATTGTAGAAGAGGTACCCACCAGTGATACTGATACTCTGTCACAGCGGCACACTAGTAGATAGAAATTATTCTGCTTAAACCTAAGACAGAACCTCCCCCTTTCCTGGTCTCTCATGCCTACTCTTAATACAGTAGCCCTTCCTCCTGATCACTCAGGTACAATGACACCTGTCATTTCTGGTTTCAGCTTCTCAGATTGCTTTGGGTGAATAAAACCAGCCGAGCTTACCCTGAGCTCCAGCTGCCTCCACCTGGGGGACTGCCTCTATGCAGAAGACTAGCAATGTCTGCGGTTATTTTTTGCTGTCTGGCTGGAGCAGTGAGCAGAGAGGGGTTTGTGACTGGTTTGATGGGTAGGGATCAGAGATGCTGGTGGGAGCACAGTCGACCATGCACAAGCACCCCTCACCAGAAAAGACTCACTCAGCCTAAAATGTCAGGGCCCTGACAACACTGAGGGCCCCTTGTCTTGAGCATGCACACTGATGTGCTTTCTTTTTTTCCATGTTTCTACATTTTATACAACATTGGCTTGTTAACTGTCTCTTCAGAAAAAAACTACTTTACCTTTTAAGCTGAAATGACTAGCATAGCACAACTTCTGATGTGACCAAATATTCATATTTATTCATGAATAAAATAATAAAAAAAAGGTGCCTATCAACAACTTTTGACAGTATTTGGAAGCATCCCTAGACTGGAAGTGGTGGAGAGAGGTAGGGAATTTGATAAAATCCATTTATAGATATGCGTTGCTAAAAGGGAGTATAAAAGAGGAGAGAAGAGGGGAGGGGGGAGAGGAGAGGAGAAGAGGGGAGGGGAGAAGAGAAGAGAAGAGAAGAGAAGAGAAGAGAAGAGGAGGGGAGGGGAGGGGAGGGGGAGAAGGGGACAGAGACAGAGAGACAGAGAGTCAGAGATGTGGCAAGACAGAGAGACTGAGAGAGAGGCAGCCTCTAGAGATGAAGGTTTTGTCTTAGCTTCCACCCCCATTCACTCAGATGTGAATTTTTAGCTCCTGAGACCTGGTGGGGGAGGAGTACGTGCCAAGAGTTTCTAAGTCTGCTCTGTAGGTGCATTATGGCTGTTCAGTCCTAATTAAAAGGTTCCCTTTGTGTCCTCAGAATTTCCTGACACGGCACGGCACAGGGCTTTATTTTTGGCTCTGAGCACCTATGTTGTTTCCTGTTTTCTAGCCTGTTCAATGGCATCTAACACGTGAGTTAGGATAGCCCGGAGGAATTGTGTCCCTTGTCTGCTTTCTTGTTCTCTAGGACGACTCTGGAGCCACAGCAGATTAAGTGTATCGTATGAGAGCCAGCAACCCTGATGTGCAAAACACCCGTATCCCACCACCTCCTGCATGTTGGTACTTTTGACAGTCCTCAATTAGAGAAATAGCGCTAACTTCAGCCTGTCATTTGCGTGGGCTAAGCTGAAAACTCCACGAAGGAGCAGCCAGCGGTGGGAGGGTGGTTTCCATAAACAGATGATGGAACTTCAATGTCTGGAAGACACAAGCTGTGGTCTGGTCCCTAAAGCCTTTAAAGGGGCACAAAAATCAACCTCCTTCTTCCTGGGCTCCATAGCTGTTGCATTGTCCTGGCTGCTGCTATCAGATGCCCTGCGGGGTGGCTGGTTCCAGGCCTGCATCATTGTAAATGCTAAAGTTGCAACATTTACCCCCAAGTACAAGGGCTTGCTGGCTATGACATTATAAATTTTTTTTAGGAGATATGACATGTTGCTTTTGATTTCAGAACAATTAATAATCATGACAAAGGTCACAAGGACCATCCTGTGATGTAACATTTCATCAAGACACGACTGATGGATGGTAGCATGGGACAGAAAGCGCAGAAAGGGCTGAAATGAAGAAAGGATAGAGAGCAACCTCTGTACCTTTGTTTTGAACCTCTAATATTTCATTAGACTGTCACCAAAATTCTGATATTGGAAAGAAGCCCTTACACATACAACAGGATCATCTGTATAGAAATATGCAAGAAGTCTTCAAAATACTTCTTAGATATAATAAATGCTTATCACCCAGTGCACATCACATGATTCCATTTAATCAACATTTTCTTTTTTTTTTTTTTAATTTAATTTTATTTTATTTTTTTAATTTACATTCCAAATCACTTCCCCTTTCCCGTTTCCTCCCTCCCCGAAAGTCCCATAAGCCCCCTTCCCTCCCTCTTTTCTCTGTTCAACCCCCTCTCATTACTCTGTCCTGGCGATCCCCTACATCCAGTCTTTCCAGGACCAGGGGTCTCTCCTTCCATCTTTTTAGAAATCTATTGATATGCTGATTGTGTCTAGGGTATTCTGAGATTCTGGGTCAATATCCCCTTATCAGTGACTTCATACCATGTGTGATCTTTTGTGATTGGGTTACCTCACTAAGGATGATATTTTCAAGTTCTGACCATTTGCCTAGGAATTTCGTGAATTCATTGTTTTTAATTGCAGAGTAGTATTCCATTGTGTAAATATACCACATCTTCTGAATCCATTCCTCCGTTGAGGGACATCTGGGTTCTTTCCAGCTTCTGGCTATTATAAATAAGGCTGCTATGAATATAGTGGAGCATGTGTCCTTATTGCATGCAGGTAAAGTCTCTGGGTATATGCCCAGGAGTGGTATAGCCGGATCCTCCGGAAGTGTCATGCCCAGTTTTCTGAGGAGCCGCCAGACTGCTTTCCAGAGTGGTTGTACCAGCCTGCAATTCCACCAGCAGTGGAGGAGTGTTCCTCTTTCTCCACATCCTCGCCAACAACTGCTGTCTCCTGTGTTTTTGATCTTAGCCATCCTGACTGGTGTGAGATGGAATCTCAGGGTTGTTTTGATTTGCATTTCCCTAATGACTAAGGATGATGAACATCTCTTTAGGTGCTTCTCAGCCATTAGATATTCTTCAGGTGAGAACTCTTTGTGTAGCTCTGTACCCCATTTTTTAATAGGGTTACTTGCCTCTCTGGAGTTTAACTTCTTGAGTTCTTTGTATATCTTGGATATTAGCCCTCTGTCGGATGTAAGGTTGGTAAAGATCATTTCCCAGTTAGTTGGTTGCCGCTTTGTCTTTTTGACGGTGTCTTTTGCCTTGCAAAAACTTTGTAATTTAATGAGGTCCCATTTGTCTATTCTTGATCTTAGAGTATAAGCTATTGGAGTTCTGTTCAGGAAATTCTCCCCTGTGCCCATATGTTCAAGGTTCTTCCCTAGTTTCCCTTCTATTAGTTTCAGTGTGTCTGGTTTTATGTGGAGATCTTTGATCCACTTAGAATTGAGCTTAGTGCAAGGAGATAAGGATGGGTCAATTTGCATTCTTCTGCATGTTGACCTCCAGCTGAGCCAGCACCATTTGTTGAAAAGGCTATCTTTTTTCCACTGGATGGTTTTAGCTCCTTTGTCAAAGATCAAGTGACCATAGGAGTGTGGATTCATTTCTGGGTCTTCAATTCTGTTCCATTGATCTACATGTCTGTTACTGTACCAATACCATGCAGTTTTTAACACTATTGCTCTGTAGTACAGCTTGAGGTCCGGGATACTGATTCCCCCAGAGGTTCTTTTACTCTTGAGAATAGTTTTAGCTATTCTGGGTTTTCTGTTATTCCAGATGAATTTTTGAATTGCTCTTTCTAACTCTATGAAGAATTGAGTTGGGATTTTGATGGGGATTGCATTGAATCTGTGTATTACTTTTGGTAAGATGCTCATTTTTACTATATTAATCCTGCCAATCCCTGAGCATGGCAGATTTTTCCATCTTCTGAGGTCTTCTTCAATTTCTTTCTTCAGAGACTTGAAGTTCTTGTCATACAGATCTTTCACTTGTTTGGTTAGCGTCACGCCAAGATACTTAATATGGTTTGTGGCTATCGTAAAGGGTATTATTTCTCTTACTTCTTTCTCAGCCTGCTTATCCTTTGAGTATAGGAAGGCTTCTGACTTGCTTGAGTTGATTTTATATCCGGCCACTTTGCTGAAGTCGTTTATCAGCTGTAGGAGTTCTCTGGTGGAGTTCTTTGGGTCGCTTATGTATACTATCATATCGTCTGCAAATAGTGATAGTTTGACTTCTTCCTTTCCAATTTGTATCCCTTTGACCTCTTTTTGTTGTCTAATTGCTCTAGCTAGAACTTCAAGTACTATATTGAAAAGATATGGAGAGAGAGGGCAGCCTTGTCTAATCAACATTTTCAAAGCACTTAAAGGAATGGCCCTATTGGATTTGAAGGGAGAGGGGGAATTGATGGAGCTGTTTGTTACTGTGACTTACATGGTATCTATTTTCATTTATATTTATGTTTAATTGTTTACACTCCAAAAAGTCAATTTGGTGTGTTTAAATATTTAGTTATGTTTTTTTTTAAATTAAATTTTGACTTATGTCTTGTTTGTTACCAGTAGAACTTCTGGTGATGATGTGTCCCATATTTTGGTCTCTAGCACTATAGCTAGTAGCTGCATGTGATTCAGACACACTTGACATATGGCTGCAAAACTTTATATTTTGTTTACTTTTTTTTTCAAGGTCATTTTTTTTATGTTCTAAGTTTTTTTTATTTATATTCCAAATCATTTCCCCTTTCCCGTTTCCTCCCTCCCCGAAAGTCCCATAAGCCCCCTTCCCTCCCTCTTTTCCCCTTTCAACCTCCTCTCGTTTCTCTGTCCTAGCATTCCCCTACATTCAGTTTTTCCAGGACCAGGGGTCTCTCCTTCCATCTTCTTAGAAATCTATTGATATGCGAAATGTGTCTAGGGTATTCCGAGATTCTTGGTTAATATCCCCTTATCAGTGACTGCATACCATGTGTATTCTTTTGTGATTGGGTTACCTCACTAAGGATGATATTTTCAAGTTCTGACCATTTGCCTAGGAATGTCGTGAATTCATTGTTTTTAATTGCAGAGTAGTATTCCATTGTGTAAATATACCACATCTTCTGAATCCATTCCTCCGTTGAGGAACATCTGGGTTCTTTCCAGCTTCTGGCTATTATAAATAAGGCTGCTATGAACATCATGGAGCATGTGTCCTTATTGCATGCAGGTAAAGCCTCTGGCTTTATGCCCAGGAGTGGTGTAGCAGGATCCTCCAGGAGTGTCATGCCCAGTTTTCTGAGGAACCGCCAGACTGCTTTCCAGAGTACTACAGAGCAATAGTGTTAAAAACTGCATGGTATTGGTACAGTGACAGGCATGTAGATCAATGGAACAGAATTGAAGACCCAGAAATGAATCCACACTCCTATGGTCACTTGATCTTTGACAAAGGAGCTAAAACCATCCAGTGGAAAAAAGATAGCCTTTTCAACAAATGGTGCTGGCTCAGCTGGAGGTCAACATGCAGAAGAATGCAAATTGACCCATTCTTATCTCCTTGCACTAAGCTCAATTCCAAGTGGATCAAGGATCTCCACATAAAACCAGACACACTGAAACTAATAGAAGGGAAACTAGGGAAGAACCTTGAACATATGGGCACAGGGGAGAATTTCCTGAACAGAACTCCAATAGCTTATGCTCTAAGATCAAGAATAGACAAATGGGACCTCATTAAATTACAAAGTTTTTGCAAGGCAAAAGACACTGTCAAAAAGACAAAGCGGCAACCAACCAACTGGGAAATGATCTTTACCAAGCCTACATCCGACAGAGGGCTAATATCCAATATATACAAAGAACTCAAGAAGTTAAACTCCAGAGAGGCAAGTAACCCTATTAAAAAATGGGGTACAGAGCTAAACAAAGAGTTCTCACCTGAAGAATATCTAATGGCTGAGAAGCACCTAAAGAGATGTTCATCATCCTTAGTCATTAGGGAAATGCAAATCAAAACAACCCTGAGATTCCATCTCACACCAGTCAGAATGGCTAAGATCAAAAACACAGGAGACAGCAGTTGTTGGCGAGGATGTGGAGAAAGAGGAACACTCCTCCACTGCTGGTGGAAGTGCAAGCTGGTATTTTGTTTACTTTTATGAATTTTTATTTAAATAGTCCCTGTACCTAGAAGTTACTGCATTGGGCAACACAAACACAGGACAAAGGCTGTCTATCTTGTGTTCCAAAGCTCATCTGAAATGTGCCGATGCATGGGTGAGAATGTAGTGGGTAATTTTTTAAAAAAGAGTACTGCCTCTCCAGGCTTCTCACCACTCCTTCCGAGTATCTGGTAAAGCATGACTCTTAAACTTGAATAGTTAACCAAATATATTTATGTATATCAAACTCCCAATTACATAATGCCAATTTACAATGATAAAGTCTACCCCAATATTTCTTTTTTTTTATTAGATATATTCTTTTTTTTAATTTTTTTTTTATTTTTTTAATTTACATTCCAAATCACTTCCCCTTTCCCATTTCCTCCCTCCCCGAAAGTCCCATAAGCCCCCTTCCCTCCCTCTTTTCTCCATTCAACCCCCTCTCATTACTCTGTCCTGGCGTTCCCCTACATCCAGTCTTTCCAGGACCAGGGGTCTCTCCTTCCATCTTCTTAGAAATCTATTGATATGCGGATTGTGTCTAGGGTATTCCGAGATTCTGGATCAATATCCCCTTATCAGTGACTGCATACCATGTGTGTTCTTTTGTGATTGGGTTACCTCACTAAGGATGATATTTTCAAGTTCTGACCATTTGCCTAGGAATTTCGTGAATTCATTGTTTTTAATTGCAGAGAAGTATTCCATTGTGTAGATATACCACATCTTCTGAATCCATTCCTCCGTTGAGGGACATCTGGGTTCTTTCCAGCTTCTGGCTATTATAAATAAGGCTGCTATGAACATAGTGGAGCATGTGTCCTTATTGCATGCAGGTAAAGTCTCTGGGTATATGCCCAGGAGTGGTATAGCCGGATCCTCCGGGAGTATTTCTAACCTCTCCAAAATACCAGAAATACATCTGAAGCCATCTGGATATCTGAGTCTGCTTCCCTGCTCTGCTCCTGTCGTCTACAGAGCTTTCCCCTCCCCCACCCCCCACCCCACCCCGGCTCCCCAGCTCCTCACTTCCCTTACTCTCACTGCTTCAATGTGAATGGATGAATGGATAGGAAATATCTTGCAACACGAGAATATCTATAATGAGGGGGGGCAATCAAAATCCGTTGTACATGTGCTCACCACGAAGGCAGTAATTTAAAAGTCATAGTAGATGTATAGGCTTGATAAGAATTTTTCCTAGATTTTCAAGGCTGGGGAGATGGTTACATTGATAAAATTCCTGCTACACAAGCATAAGGACGTGAGTTCAGATCCCCAACACCCAAGTAAAAATTAAGCCTGCAACATGTTTCAGTAACTCCAGCAGTGGAGAGGAGGGTGGCAGAAACAGGTAAAAGCATGGAGTGCACTGGTCAGTCAGCCTAGGTCCTCAGTAAGCTCCCAGGCCAGGAAATGTTCACCTCTATTGTACACACATGCACCCTAACACTTTTTGGGGGCTTTCAATTCAAGCAAGTATACATCCTTTCAGTATAACACATCCCAAGAGATGATGGATATGTGTATTGGATGAGGTTGGGAAAACACCAGTTGCTTGTTGGGTGGTAGTAAAAATGAGCTTATGTCTTTTCAAGCTAACTTAAATAATGTAAAAGCAAACCATGATATGATTATTTTAGTTTTGTGGTAACCAAATAAATAAATAAATAACCATGATGCTTCTCAGGGCACAAGCACTGAAGGATTGTTTTAAATAATGCTAAAACATAAAAACTCAAGGAGACAGATTCTCTGTAATTGTGATGGCTTGAATGAAAATAGTCCACATGGACCCACAGAGAGGGGTGCTATCAGAGGTGTAGCCTTGTTGGAGTAGGTGTGGCCTTGAAGTCTCAGATGCTCAAGCCACGCCCAGTGTCTCATTCTTCCTGATGTCAGCTGATCAGAATGTAGAACTCTCAGCTACCTACCTCTCCAGTGCAATGTCTACCTGCATGCCACCATGTTTCCTGCCATGATGACAATAGACTGAGCCTCTGAACTAACTGTAAGCAAGGCCCAATTAAATGTTTTCCTTGATAAGAGTTGCCTTGGTCATGGGTCTCGTCATAGTATAGAAACCCTAAGACAATAATCCAGCCCCTGGCCACTTCTCATCATTTTTTATTATTCAGAGGGACTTGGAATGTTCCCATCATGCTTTGCTTTATCTATTAACTGCACACAGAACACTATCTCTTAATACAAGAAAAAGAGGCGTTTCCTTCCTATTACAGGGTTTCCTCGGGATCATTAAAGTACCTCCTCTGTAATAGTTTGTTTTGTCTACATGTCTTCTCTCTTTATCTTGAGTTACTTAGCTTTCTGGTTGTAGTATCAAAAATATCTGACAAAAATTTGAAGGATGAAGAATTTATTTTGCCTCATAATTTCACTCAGCTGTATTGTATCTCAGCCTGTGCATAGTGAGGCAGAACACTGTGTGAAGAACAAATGGTGAGGGAAAATGGCCCTCTTCATTGTGAACAGGAGACAGGGTGGGGGATTTCTACAAGGAAATGGAAGCAGGATGTGTCTCTTTTCAGAGCACACTACCGGTGACCTACTTAAATCCTCCTCTAATAGCACTACTTGCTGGAGACCAAACCTTCAGCACATGAACCTGTGAGAGACCCTTCACATTCAAACCATCACACCTTGATGTGTTTTTACTTGACTCACCTCATTTGAATAGTTTGTAGTATTCAGCAATATTATGTATGACACTGTAGACTTAATGTTATATTTAACTAACATACTAAAACACATGCAAATTATCAAAACAACAATAAATAAAGAAAAGTAGATAACAAAATACTATGAAAATAATAGATTAGGTGTAAGAACTTGCATTCATTAAAACGATTCTTTAGACTTATTCATTTTATTTATGTATATGAGTGTGCACCATATGCACACAGTGCCCTCACAGGTCATAAAATTGTAGCTACTATGTGGATGCTTGGAACAGAATCCAGGGACTCTGAAAGACTAAGTGCTCAACTGCTGAACATCTCTCCAACCGCTATACATTTTTATTTTATTTTATGTGTATGAATTCTTGCTACCACATGCATGTATGGAGCTCACAGATGTCAGAAGGAAGCACTGGATTCCCTGGAACTGGAATTATGGATTTTTGTGAACTACTATGTGGATCCTGGAACTGAACCCATTTCCTCTGCAAGAGCATCAAGTGCTCTTAACCACTGAGTGATCTCTTCAGTCTCCCTCTACAGTTTTAAAAGAATGAGCCATTTTAAAGCATCAGTAAGGATTTTGGAAAATAAAATAGATGAAATCTCATAGAGTTTTAAAGGAATCAAATAGATTTTTAAAACTCAAGTGACAGCTGGTGAGGATATGGAGAGAGAAGAACACTCCTGCATTGCTGGTGGAATTGCAAACTGGTATGATCACTCTGGAAATCAATCTGGAGGTTCCTCAGAAAATTTGAAATAGTTCTACCAGAAAACCCAGCTATACCACTCTCGATCATATACCCAAAAGATGCCCCACCATACCACAAGGGCATATGCTCTGCTATGTTCATAGCAGCCTTATTTGTAATAGTCAGAAACTGGAAACAACCCAGATGTCCATCAACCAAAGAATGGATACAGAAAATATGGTTCATTTACACAATGGAATACTATTCAGCTATTAAAAATGAGGACATCATTAATTTTACAGGTAAATGAATGGAACTAGAAAATATCATCCTGAGTGAGGTAGCCCAGATCCAAAAGGAGATGCATGGTATGTACTCACTGATAAGTGCATATTAACCAAAAATTACAGAAAACTTAGGATATAACCCACAGACTGTAAGAAGTGTAACAAACAGAAAGGCCCAAGTGAGGGTGCTTCAATCTCACTTAGAAGGGGAAGAAAATAATCACAGGAAGCAGAAAGAGGGAGGGACCTGAGTGGGTGAGGGGAGGGGGAGGAATAGGAGAACAGGATCAGGTATGGGGTCAGAGAGGGGGACAGGGCCAGGAAAACGAATGGAAATATGCAACCTCAGGTAGATGGGGAAGTCCTCTAGAAAGTACCAGAGACCTGAGAGGTGAGAGACTCTCAGGACTCAATGGGGGTGATTTTAACCAAAATGCCTAACAATGGGGAGAGGGAACTCAAAGAGTCCAACTCCAGTGGATAGAGAGGGCCTCAAGTGGAGGGACGGGGTCACTAACCCACAGTCAAATTTTTCTGACACAGAATTGTTCCAATCTAATAGAACTGCAGGGACAAAAATGGAGAAGAGACTGAGGGAAATGTGATCCAATGACCGGCCCAACTTGGGATCCATCTCATGGGAAGTGAGGCATCAAGACATGACACTCTTACTGATGTTATGGTCTGAGGCCCCTGGCACATATATAGCAGAGAACTGCCTGGTCTGGCCTCAGTGGGAGAAGATGCGCTTAATTCTTGTCTTAGATAGGGTTTTACTGCTGTGACCAGACACCATGACCAAGGCAAGTCTTATAAAGGACAACATTTAATTGGGGCTGGTTTACAAATTCAGAGGTTCAGTCCATTATCATCAAGGTGGGAGTATGGGAGCATCTAGGCAGGCCTGGTGTAGGCAGAGCTGAGACTTCTACATCTTCATCTGAAAGCTGCTACTAGAATATTGACTTTCAGGCAGCTAGAATGAGGGTCTTAAGCTCACGCCTACAGTAATACACCTACTCCAACAAGACTACACCTCCTAATAGTGCCACTCCCTGGGCCAATCATATACAAACCATCACAATCCTTGAGAGATTTGAGGCCCCAGGGAAGGGGGAAGCCTGGTGGTCTAGGAGGCAAGGGGGAGGAGGAATGGGATGAGTAACTGTAGGAGGGGGCACCTGGAAGGGGGGCAATGGCTGGAATGTAAATAAAATAAATTCTCAAAAGAGACATGAACATCCTAGAGAAACAACAGACGTGGTTCGAGATCCAAATAATAGTTATCCCAGATGTTTACAGAAGAGAGACGGGGGAAAATCATCAAAGAAACAATAAAAGAAAATTTTTTAGTTGGAGAGCATATAAATATCCAAAGTGTCTACTAAATAACTAGCATTCTGATGCTTAGTGTAATAGAGAAGATATTCTAAAGTCACTCAAAAGGAGAGAAAGAAAGGTGACATGTTCGGGAGAGAGATTGGTATTGGCTCTAGTTACCAGCACAATATGGTGAAAGATGAGCTACTAAATTTCAGTCAGGAATCTACACATGGCCAAAATATAAACATGGAGATATGCTTATCCCTTAAGTTGAAAAGCAAGTGTTTCCCATGGACTCTTTCTCGTGAAAATAAAATACATAGTCCAACAGCAGGAGAGGATGCGAAGAGAATGTAGAAGACAACATTCCAGGAGAGGGAAGGGCACAGGAGATGACAGAAAATCACTTTAGGGAAAAGTGTCACAATGTTCTCCAGAACTGCATGCAAATAGGAAGGTAGAGGGCCCTTGCTGGGAGGCCTGCAAAGGGAAGAATGGGAGACTTAAATTACCTGCTATATGAGATGTTTCAGTAGATCTGGTGGGAAAAGGACTAAGGTAAGCATACAAAACTGCAACTGAAAGCAAAACAAGGCAATTCACAAGGAAGATATCAGGGTCCTTACATGGTTCTCGTGTGTCCCAGTTCAGATGAGAACTGTAACAAACTGTGGTACATATCAGAACAGGGAGAAAAGAAAACAGAAAGAAGCTTACAAAAGAGTCATCTCCTTACATGATGCTGTAGGAGGTTGACACACAGGATTTAGAAAGGATACATCCAGAGAGAATGTAAGCCAATGAATATAAATGCCAGAATAAAAGGTTTGAAGAGACCTAAGTGGGACATGGTCAGTAAGGATGGAGGAGAAAAAGAGGGAAGATTCCTGTGTTTGGGAGATTTATTTAATTTAAATATTATGGTAAAATATTTTATGAACAGAAAAGGAAATGTTTAAATAGGGAAGGCAAAACCATGCTTGCTGGACTGTACATCAAAAAGCAAAAGATTTAGTTGTCGAGGGAAGCCATAAATTGTGGCACAATCATCTTTCTAAAGGCTCCCTCTACACACACTACCCCCAGATGATATGACGATATTATGCAAGGGAAGAGAAGAAAATCCATGCCAAGCTCCACCATCCCTTTTGGGACATTCTTGGCTCTGTTCACAATACTAAGTCTTTGTTCCATGGTGTTTGCCAGAGTGTAGCCTTTTGGAGGTGAGATGTTTATTTTCCATGGTTAGAAAGTTTCCTACATCCCTACTCACCATACAAGTGCAGTCAGGAACTGCACAAGTCTCAGCATGCTTCCTCCAACACTGCTGTGGCAAGTCTTAGCTGCTAATCGTGTATAACATGCAGGCAAGGAGGCTTTGGAATGCTCCCTGAACTGGCTCTGTGTTCTATTTCAGCCAGGTAAATGTGACTGGGCATCCAGGAGGTGGGGAAACAAGTTTATTTCTTTGCATTTAACTGCCCCTGAGCAAATCTTCCTGCTCTCCTTTCTCCCAATTCCCCAAGCCTGTTTAATTTAGACTGAGATGACCCCCGAGCCCAGGGAGTCCTGTGAAGATCACACCTGTCCTCATACTGGCAGCAAAATAGCTATCCTGACCCTTTGTGCAACTTTAATTGTGGTTCAACCACTGCTGCTAACAATGAGACCTCATTAAAGACCTCTGTTGTCCCATAGGAAAACTCACTATTAGTATTTCCTTCCATTTTTAATTCTACTGGATTTCTGGGTGGAGGGGTAGAGTTTTGTCAAGTAGAGGATTCTTAAGAAAATGAAGTCAAAGTTGTTGAAACACAACTGGTCATCTTGCCAGATGTCCTGTCATGTGCCTGTACTGCTCAAGCACTTTGAAGTGGGGGCAGGGGAGAGAAGATCTGAGGAGACCTTTGGTTACATAGTGAGATATTTTCTTATGAACAAAAAATTCTTCTGGGTATGCTAAGGCATACCTTTAATCTTAGCCCTTGAGAGGCACAGGCAGGTGGATCTCTGTGAATCTGAGGCTGGACTAGCTTATATTGTGAGTCCCAGGCCAACCAGGGGTAGAGTAAGAGCCCATCTCAGAAAAAAGGAAAAATCTAACAAACTATGTATCTTGATTCTTGGATGCACCATTAAGAAGTTACCATTTTCTTCTACGAGAAGATGACATATAGCAGTTGATAGTGTCATCGTGTCTGCAGGCTTCCCAGATTTAGCAGTGAATATCAGCAATTCTGTAGTTTTAGGGATGTCGGTTTTGTGACCGGTGAATTTTCTTCAGCCTGACAATGAAGCTTTTAATCAATATAACTTTACAGTTTGTTCCAGAAAATTCTTATTCAGTAAATAACTTGTCTATTTTCTTCAGACACTCCTTGGACATCTAGTTGGGCATTCTTTTTCCCCAAATAATGTACTAGCTCCCTTTCTCAGGTCAACAGATAGTTCTCTAAGACTCTCTCCCTTGTCTAAGTATGACTTGGTCTAGAGTCCACCCTTTCAGTGTGTGTCTCTCATCTAAGCCATTAAATCATTTTGTTTGTTTGTTTGTTTGTTTTTTGCCAAGATTCTCCAGGCTTAAAAATATGCTTTAAGCCATTCAAAACCAGATCTGAATCTCTACTCATATCCACCCTTGACCCCTTTCTTTCCCAAAAGTCTTTCACAGAGGTGCTGTCTTTACAATGAGTCAATGATCTCAGTTTTGTTTGATTGAGTCTGCCTGCCCTGGTCCTTTGGAGGAGCTGGCAAGTGACAAACATATGCAGGCTTTTACTTCATTCCTAGACCCTCAACTGTTGGCCTGGTGGTCCTGCTCTGCAGTTATTCATTTGTGTATTCATGCAAGCAAATCCTTTTGAGTTCTACTGTGAGATGAAGGGATAAAAGAGTATTGGTTCCTCATCCTGTGTGTTAAGGGAGATACTCATCCACTAATCAGGAAAACGTAAATGGCTATAAACTGTTCGGTGTCAAAAGAGGAAAGATGGGTGAGAGCACAGGAATAATTATTGGCCCTACTTTCAGACGTCTACAAAGGCTGAGCTAGGATGAATCCAAATCTCTGAGGAAAGGAATAAACAGGAGGACTTCTTCAGTGGAAAATCTCACCCATTAGCCTAGAAAGCCATTAACATACTCTTCCATTAGTCTTCCATTCCTCTTGCTTCAGGATCAGATAACTATTTTGTTTCTCCTAGCTATTTGTCTCTTGCAAAAAGGAAAAAGAGAGCTAAATGTGTTTCAAATAAGAAGAGCACCAAACAGAAAAGCAAATTTATGTCTCCCGTTGTTAAGCTCATTCTTTTTCTCTGAAATGGAAGAGGAAAAAGCATCAGAGGACAGCTGCCCAAGTTCTAGTAAAATAGCAGACCTGGAATGTTCAGTCCTAGGTACTTATTCAAGAGAAAAGATATCTACGTAAAGACAAGCTACATGTGAGTATCTACAGCAGTGCTATCTTCCTTAGCCCAGGCAGGAAACTACATAGTTTACCAACAGTAGAATGGATAAATAAGTGTGGTAAATTCAAACAACCTGAAATTCTTTAATTAAGAAAATTAATGATTTATTACAGTGATTTTCAACCTTCCTAATGCTGTGCCCTTTTAATGCAGATCCTCATGTTTTGGTGACTCCCTACCATAAAATTATTTTTGTTGCTACCTCATAACTGTAATCTTGCTTCTGTTAGGAATTATAATGTAAATCTCTGTGTTTTACCAATGGTCTTAGGTGACTCTTGTGAAAGGATTGTTCAATCCTCAAATGAGGTGTGGCCCACATATTGAGAACTGCTGACCTCTTGTTATATATAGCAATATCCACATATCTTAAAAATAATAAAATTGTCCAAACACTAATAGATACATATGATGCCATTTGCCTGTGATTCTAGAAAACTAATTTATCATAAAGCCAAATGGATCAGTGATTGCCTAGGATAAAGGGCATGATTACAAAGGGTGAAAATAACAAGATATTAATATGTTAGTTTGTACCCTGATTCCTGACCTAGTGTTTCTAAAGCCCTTGCAATTTCCTAGAAACACAGGTGGACCATCTCTCCTATATAGAGTTGACTTTCAACATTGATTTCTTAAAATTTCTAAATCCTTTATAATTTCCTGAGAGGTGGGAACATCTTACATGGAGTGCTCAACTCCCTTAGAATTTGTTTTGCAGGAACAAGTGGGTTTTTGTTTTGTTTTGTTTTGTTGATGTTTTATTTTCCCCTAATGAGGTAACTAGAGGCATGGCTGTGGATAGAGCAGCTCACCAGAAATAAGCCACAATCAAAAGCCTGGAGTGTTCATCCCCCACCACCCCAACCACACACTTCCCAGAGAAAGGAGAAAGACTGTAACTTGGGTTAGTAATCAGTCATGCTATATGATGAAGTCTGGTCCATGGGTTCTGAACTGGAAAACATATCCCCTGCCAGAAGAGCGACTGGCACATGCCAACTCTGTTGGGATAAAAGCTCCTGTGCTCAGAAATCCTTAGACTGGGCCCTGTGGATCTCTTTAAATGGCTGCTCATCTGCATCTCATTGTGTCTCTTGTTAACAAGCCACTCTAGCAAATTAATCCACCAGGAAGAGGAGGTCATGGAGACCCTGAATCATAGCCAGCCAGTCAGCCAGACAGACAGACAGACAGATGCATTAGTAACAATATACTATTTGAAATAGGATCTGAATGAAGAAAAGGCATTGAACCCTCAACCCATGGGATCTGGTACTGTCTCTAGGCAGACTTGTCAAAATTAAGTTAAATTAGAGAATACCCAGTTGATGTATAATAAGAACTCTTTGGTGTGTGTGGGGAGCATCCCTATACATCTGGTATTAGAACTGTGATGGCATGTAAGAGCTGGGGGAAAGAGTTTTGTTTTGTTCTCAGTGTCATGTCTTCATTTTCTATTGTTGCCATAAAACACCATGACCAAGGCAACTTATAAAAGAAAGCATTTAATTTGGGTTTCAGAGGGTTAGCATTTATTGCTATCATGGTATTGAGAATGATGACTGGCAGGCATGACACTAGAGTAGTAGTTGAGAGTTCATATCTTGGAACTAATTGGGAAAGAATAGCAATGAGCTTTTGAAACCTGATAGCCCACCTTCAGTGACTCTCCTCCTTCAACAAGGACACACCTATGATCCTTCCCAAATAGTTCCACCAAATGGGGCTCAACTATTCTAATACACTAGTCTCTCAGAGCCATTCTAATTCAAACAATAACATTCATAAAGAGGCATTGGGTTAATTTCTGAGGTGATAGAAATGCTTTATCTCTCTCACACACACATACATATACACACATACATGCACAAACATATTTTTCAAAGTGCAATGAACTATACATTTAACCTGGATTTATTTATTCACTTAGATAGAATTCACTTTTAAAGCTGCAGTAAAATCTTCTTGGAAGTAGTACTCTCTCAACAAATAGTGCTGGTTCAACTGGAGGTCAGCATGTAGAAGAATGCAAATCGATCCATTCTTATCTCCTTGTATTAAGCTCAACTCTAAGTGGATCAAGGACCTCCACATAAAACCAGACACACTGGAACTAATAGAAAAGAAACTGGGGAAGAACCTTGAGGACATGGGCACAGGGGAAATTTCCCTGAACAGAACTCCAATAGCTTATGCTCTAAGATCAAGAATTGACAAATGGGACCTCATAAAATTACAAAGTTTCTGTAAGGCAAAGGACACTATCAATAGGACAAAATGGCAACCAACAAATTGGTAAAAGATCTTTACCAACCCTATATCCAACAGAGGGCTAATATCCAATATATACAAAGAACTCAAGAAGTTAGACTCCAGAGAGCCAAATAACCCTATTAAAAAATGGGGTTCAGAGCTAAACAAGGAATTTTCACCTGAGGAATATCAAATGTCTGAGAAGCACCTAAAGAAATGTTCAACATCCTTAGTAATCAGGGAAATGCAAATTAAAACATCCCTGAGATTTCACCTCACACCAGTCAGAATGGCTAAGATCAAAAACTCAGGAGACAGCATGTGCTGGTGGAAAAAGAGGAACACTCCTCCACTGCTGGTGGGATTGCAAGCTGGTACAACCACTCTGGAAATCAGTTTGGCGGTTCCTCAGAAAACTGGGCATAATACTACCAGAGGACCCTGCTATACCACTCCTGGGCATATACCCAGAGGATTCTCCAGCATGCAATAAGGACACATGCTCCACTATGCTCATAGCAGCCTTATTTATAATAGCCAGAAGCAGGAAAGAACCTAGATATCCCTCAACAGAGGAACGGATACAGAAAATGTGGTATATTTACACAATGGAATACTACTCAGCAATTAAAAACAACGAATTCATGAAATTCTTAGGCAAATGGTTGGAACTGGAAAATATCATCCTAAGTGAGGTAACCCAATCACAATAGAACACACATGGTATGCACTCACTGATAAGTGGCTATTAGCCCAGAAGCTCAGAATACCCAAGACACAATCCACATATCAAATGATGCCCAAGAAGAAGGAAGGAGAGGCCCCAGGTCCTGGAAAGGCTCGATGCAGCAATGTAGGGGAATACCAGGACAGAGAAGTGAGAGGGGGTTGATTGGGTTACAGGGGGAGGGAAGAGGGCTTATGGGACTTTCAGGGAGGGGGGAACCGGGAAAGGGGAAATCATTTGGAATGTAAATAAAGAATAAAAAAAAAGAACGAAAGAAAGAAAGAGAAAGAAAGAAAGAAGTAGTACTACCATCTTACTAGACAAATGTTACTACCACCATTTTATAAAAGAAATGAACTTTCAAACATCCAACTTGGTCTAGAGTCCACCCTTTCAGTCTGTGTCTCTCATCTAAGCCATTAAATCATCTTGTTTGTTTCTTTGTTTGTTTGTTTGTTCACTGTGAACACTGTAATGGAGCCATTATAAGGAGTGCAGGCCAAAAAAGAAAGCAAGAAAGGAAGGAAAGAAGGAAGGAAGGAAGGAAGGAAGGAAGGAAGGAAGGAAGGAAGGAAGGGAAGAGAAGAGAAGAGAAGAGAAGAGAAGAGAAGAGAAGAGAAGAGAAGAGAAGAGAAAACCTCCCAGACACATAGTGCCATGATTTCACAAAGACATTTTGAGATGACTCAGCAGTTTTGAGCACTGGCTGTTCTTTAAGAGGACCAGGGTTTGATTCCTAACAGCTACATAGTAGTTTATAACCCAAGGAATCTAATGCCTGCTTTTTAGCCTTCACAAGTACTAGGTATGCACACAGACAGACAGATATGCTGGTAAAACATTGACACATAAAAATGAGTTTAAGAGGAGACTTTTAGCCTATAGTCCATTACAACCTATATTTTCTTTGCAACAACAAAATTCAGTGAGAAGTCAGGTGTGGTGAGAAATATCTGCAATCCTGGTTCTTAAGAGGCAGAGGCAGGAAGGGCTACAAGACTAAGGCCATCCTGGGCTATACAAAAAAACTATGTCTTAAAACCTAACAAAGATAAAATTCAGGTGCTGACTTGGTATGGCTGAGTGTGAAATGTCCTCCAAGGATTCATAAGCATTTGGCCCCAGGCTAAGTTAGGTCAGCCTTAAGGTTGACTAGCTGGAAGAAGCTGGCCACTGGGGACAGGCCTTGAGATTTGACAGCAGAGTCCCAGGAGGAATGTGAAAAAGTTGGCAATTGTGCACCAGAAGCCCGGGAGTATTGTAAGCTGAGTTTGATAGGACAGTCTTACCACAGTGTGGAAGGCCAGAATGCCAAGAAATGTGAACAGTAGAAGCACAATGCCTGAGAATTCATAGGGGAATAAAGACTGTATCAGAAACAGGGCTGGAGGCCATTTATGGCCCATTCTGGCACAGGGTCTAGCTGTATTCTGCCCATACCCTGTGATCTTGAAGTTGGATCCAAAAGTAATGGATGCTTGTTGAGCAATGAAATCTAAGCACAAGGAAGCACTCAGGCCATGCCATAGTTGCTGCTTACTGCTCTTCTCCATGTCTATAGTGAGAGTGAGCCACAGTGTTAGGTGAAAGGAGGGAGTTTAAAACTGCAGGGAAGGTGGCTGAGAAAGGAGCTGCAATTGGTAATGAGATTGCCATCATTAATGGGGATGAAAAAATGTCTCATTCAGTAAAAAGCTAGACACATAGGCATGAGGACCTGAATTTATGTTCCCAGTATCCACAAATTAAAAAAAAAAAAAAAAGCCAAGCATGGTGGCAGGCATCTATAAACACAATACTGATGGGTAGAGAGACAAGTGAGTCCCTGGGGCCCCTTGGCCAGGCAATCTAGCTGAATCAGTAAAATTCCCTTTCTTGAAAAAATCTAGGGAAACAGTTACATAGCTCAGCAGATAAAGATGTTTACAGCATAAAGCTCGGCAGTTCTGAGTTCAATACTCAGAATCTTTATAAAGGCAGAGGAGAGAACTAATTTCACAAAGTCATCCTCTGACATCCACATATGTTCTGTGGTATATTCACAGTCACATGGATACACACACACACACACACACACACACACACACACCATGTAAACACAGACAATAATGTTCTTTTTTTTATCACAAATTACAGACCTTCTACCTGTGCCCTCACACACACATACATATAAAAAGACATAGCACCAATAAAGAGAAACCTTATGCACTTGGGTGACAGGAAAGGTATTCTGAGGGCAAGAACCACCCATCAAGGACTCCATAATATGAAAGCACAGATTTATTTGAAAATAAATAGAGAACCCAACTGAGAATGTCACAGGAGGAGTTCCCTGTTTGAAAACAACCATCTAGGCAGTCCAAGGGATCTAGGCTATATACCACTCAGGCAGCAGAACTTGGCAGCATTATCCACAAGATATGGTGTCTCTGCAGGCATCAGGCAGGAAAATGAACCATGGAGAGGTGAGAATGAAAGCTAGGTTCAGACTGACTTTGTCAACCTAGATCAGACACTCCAAAGAGTTTAATGCTAGGTGGTTTATTACAAGCACATTTCAACACATCATAATTTGGAAAATGTTTCCTGGTATTATACAATCCCTGACGCACACAGAAGTATAATTCCATCAAAACCCAACTCAGCATACGTGCCATGTATGGGAACTAAAGAAAAAGTACCTGCATTAGCTTAAGAGGCTAGATAGAGAAGGACTGGGCTTGGTTATACAGATAGTATAGAAATTATTTGTACTATTAGCCAACTCTGGTCCTGATTGTGGAGCTTGAGAGAGATTCTGGCCTTAACAATAATTTAGATTATTAGCTACCTCTGGTTCTCGTTGTAGGAACTTGATATGTCCTGGCCCAATAGATAATGCAGATCACCAGGCTATTAATCACTTCCAATTCCCGTCTTTCTGAATGGAAGAACAGGTTTTATGTCCATTCCTTTGAGGACAAGCCTGTATGCTTAATATTACCAGTTTTCCTGGAAAACTGTGGGTGCAGTGACCTTCATGCCATGCTCCCTACACACAAGGTTTTACAAGCGTGAAAAATGAAAGGTTGAGAGGGTCATTGAGTTGTGTCACAGTTCCAGAGGGCCACTGGGGCTAGGAAATATGTGGCAGTATTGAAGCGCCTCAGAAGCTATTTCTTGAAGCTGTAAAGCCTATATTTCAAGGGAGACCTGAAAATGTTGGAGATGCAGAGCTCATAGGATACCCACTAAGGAAGAGTGCAGGGATGGACTGGAGCTAGTCCCAAAGAGAGGCTATCTGTTCTGCAGGTACAGAGGGGCTGAGCTACACATTCCCTTCAGAGTCCAGACTATACCACTATGAGATCGATCTGCACGGAACTTCAGGATTTGGTGCTTGTACCGCTGAGGTCAGGCCTTGTTTTAGTCCAGTCTTTCCTTGATATGTCCTCATTCCTCCTTTTGGGAAGGAATCTTTACTTTATGCCATTGTGCTGGCTGGTTTTTATGTCAACTTGACACAAGCAAGGGCTAACTGGGAAGAAAAACATCTTAACTGAGGAACTACCTCCATAGGATTGTCCTGTAGGCAAGTCTGTAGGGCATTTTCTTGACTTATCATTAATATGAGAGGGTCTAGCGTTTTGGCTCGCCTGTGGGCAGGAGATCCTGGATATAAGAAATCAGACCAAGAAAGTCATGAGCAAACCAGTTAGGGACATTCTTCCATGGTTTCTGCTCTAGTTTCTGCATTTGCGTTCCTGCCCTGACTTTCCTTTGATGGTGGACTATTACTTGGAAGTGCAAGATGAAATAAACCTTGTGTTCCCTGAGCTTCTTTTAGTCATTGCATTTATCACAGCAATGAAAACGCTAACTTAACCATTGCAAATTGGAAGTATGTAATTTGCTTTTTGATTTTTACAGGGACTCACAATTAACCTTAAGTTTTAGAAGAAACTTCATATGTTTAAACGGTGTTGATACTATTAAAGACGATGAGACTTTTGGAATTTAACTGAATACATTTAGCATTATGAGATGGCCATGGGTCCATGGGGGGGAGGGTCAGAGGCATTACGTTGGGGTTTGAATGTGAAATGTCTCTCATAGGCTCCCGTGATTGAATATTTAGTGCCCAGCTTGAGGTGGGTCTTGAGGTTTGGTAGCTTAGTTCTACTTCCTGCCCCTTCTCTGCTTCCTGACTGCATATGCAATGTCCCATCCTTCTGCCACTATGCTTTACTCACCAGGATGGCTTTATCTTCTTGAACCGTTTGGCAAAGTAGATCCTTCCCTAAGGGGTTTCTTGTCAGGTATTTGACTGTTACAATGAGAAAAACAAAACCAAACAACCATCACAACAACAAATAAATACAGGAAGTGCCAGAACACTGCCCTCTGGACATGGCATGGTTATTCAATATTGTAATCAGAGCAACCATGATTAGCACAAGGTATCTTTACAAGATAGAGCTGGTTAAACGTTTTCATAGGAGGGGATAAAGAGAGTCATTAGACCTTCACCTGAGATACCCACTCCTCACTGATTCATACTGTACATGATTCTGATCTAGTTGTGTGTAGTCTAGGGTGGCGCTGGATCATATGGGAAAACAAAAGGGGAAGTGAGGGGAAAACCCACTCATGCAGCTTTCTGGAAGTTGTTATCTATCTATGACACAATATGTACCTCTGTGGGAGGGACTTTCAGAGATCCAGCTGTTTGAGGGTTGCCCACACTCTTATAAGTAACCCCTGTATCCATGCTCCTTTAAGTAAGACCAATAAACTTTTCTTTAAACTAAACTGAACTTAGATGAAATAATTTCTTTGACCTTGCATTGATGTCCTCTCAGTATTCAAATAGACATTATTCACGTCTCCCTAATAAAAGCTATATACCAGTAATGCTGATCTATAATACTGTTTTAAACAGGTCAATAACAAGACCTTCCCCAATACAAACCTATATAAGGCAAACATCTATACAAAGCCAATCATCTGTTTTTAGACAGGTATGAGCTAAGTTACAGTCATGGAAAAATAATTCAACTTCTTGCCTTCAATTTAATGTTAGTAAATAACAACAAATAGTCTACGGCTGTTCTGGAGTGTATTCAGGACTTCTTGTCTAGGCAAAGTGAGGAGGTGGCTCAGTGGATATAGGGCTTCCTGTACAAGCATGAAGACTAGAGTTCTGACTCTCAATAAATTGTTATTCCTCATCCCAAACTTAGTTGCACACTTTGTGTTAGTGTTCAGGATTAACTAGGTTGACCACCTAGGCCTTCTGATTCATAGAGAAATTGGCTGGGATAATGCAGTAACTGGAAGGTTCATCATGAACTTGTCCACATGAATAACAGTTGGTGTTGGTTGTTAGCCAGTAGCCTGACACAACGCTGCCTTCACAAAGCTGCTTATGCTTCCATTCATCAGGCAAATTAGTCTGGAGAGGGATCATTCCAAGAGGAAAGAAAAACCATCCAACGCTCTTAAGGCCTCTGTTGGTCAAAGCGGCGAGAAGACAGATTTGGTTTAAAACTAGGGGACATAGTGCTGCCAATCTCAGTGGAGTGGATTGTGTCCATCCATCTATAGAGAGTACCGACTGCATAAGTTCTCGGTGGACACTTGTAGAATGAAGCAATGGATGGCATACCTGGGTGTAGGCACATAGGCTGCACTACCAGATAGGCATAAGGACTGGTTAGGTGGATCTGTGCTCAAACCCCTGGAATCTTAGAGATCTGAGATGGTAGGAGTGGAGCTGAGATGCCTCCTCCCTATCTCTAGTGCCTGCTCTGGAATACATAACCACAATCACCAGCTGAGAGGAACACAGTCAGTAAGTCAGTAATGCAGGCTTGGAGTCCTTCTCCATGCAAATAGAGCATCAACAACGTCCCAAACTCAGCCAATAGACAACATTTACCTGCCCCCCCATCCCAAAACACTCCCCAAGGTTCATATAGTCCCTTTCCACATGGAATAAAGCACACAAGCTATTTCACCAAAGGTTATCTGAGAGTGGCTGTCTTTACTGAGCTTGGGAAAGAGCTCTCTCTCTCTCTCTCTCTCTCTCTCTCTCTCCTCTCCTCTCCTCTCCTCTCCTCTCCCTCCCTCCCCCCTGTGATGGTTTGTATATGCTTGTTCCAGGGAGTGGCACTATTAGAAGGTGTGGCCTCATTGGAGGAAGTGTGTCACTGTGGGAGTGGGCTTAGAGATCTTCCTCTTAGATGCCTGAAGATGCCCAGTCTGTTCCTGGCTTCCTTTGGATAAAGTCATAGAACCCTCAGCTCCTCCTGCACCATGCCTGCCTGGATGCTGCCATGCTTCTGCCTTGATGACAATGGACTAAATCTCTGAACCTGTAAGCCAGCCCCATGTAAATGTCTTTTATAAAACTTGCATTGGTCATTGGTGTCTGTTCACATCAGTAAAACCCAAACTAATACACCGCCCCCCCCCCAGCAAGGATTGTTGGATTGTGGACCCTCCTGGCTGACCAGGCTCTCGATGCCCGCAGAGGCTCACATCAGAGCTATGGCAGCTCATACCTCAGCAGCTGCCACCTCAGTGTCAAGCCACCCGAGACCCTGGCTACCTGTCCCAGGCAGGCTGCCCACACCTCTGTATTCCTCTTTTAAGAGCTTTAAGACTCCTGGCGTTCCTAGTCCTACCAGAGTCTCATGGAACCTGTATTAGTCAGGGTTCTCTAGAGTCACAGAAGGTATGGGTAGTCTCTGTATAGTTAGGGAATTTGCGTAGTACAACTCCCCAACAATAGTCAGCAGTACTTGTGGATGGAAGTCCAAGGATCTAGCAGTTGCTCAGTCCCATGAGGCAGGCCAGGAAAAGCCAGAGTAAATCTTCCTTTTTCCAATGTCCTTATATAGGTCTCCAGCAGAGGGTGTGGCCCAGATAAAAGGCGTGTGCCACCAAGCCTTTAATCCCAGATGACCTTGAACTCAGAGATCTCCTTATCTTAATCTTCTGGAATTCATAGTCACTATGCTTCAAGATCTACATGCCAAGAACCAGGTCAGAAACTTGTATCTCTGAGCCTCCCGATTAGGATTATGGGTGAGCCTTCCAATTCTTGTTTAGTTCATTCCAGATTTAGTCAAGTTGACAACCAGGAATAGCCACTACAGAACGTATTCATCCCAGACTGTGCTTTACCCTCCTCGGTATGGCATACAGAGACAGATGACATCTAGAGGGAAGTGGGCAGACCATGGCCCACCCCCGGGTTTACAGCCACTCAGAGAGTGCAGCTGGAACAAGAATGTAGATTCGTTGTTGGCCTTCATCTGGGTTTCGAAGAAGAGCCAGTGGACGGTTCTGAATCCAGCGCTCAACTAGCTGGGCTCAAATTGAAGCCCTGCCATCCACTATTTGAGTTTAAGAAAGCCATGGAATCTTTCGGCCTTTGCTCTTTTTTTTTTAAAGGTAGAAATATTTAATACCATCTTCAGGTTTCCATTAAGATCCAGTCACTAAAGTGAAAGCAGTGTTTGACAAACAACTTGACACTGGCACACGTGTCTTCTCAAGTGCACCTGCCCTTGCCCAACACGGTGTTGACAATTCACGTTGTGCACCAAAAGAAGTCGAGTGCTACCTCTAGCTTTAATTGCATTAAAAAAGAAAAAGAAAAAAAAAAACAGACGAACAACCTCCTCCCAGCATTTTTCAGTGTATGAATATCTGAAAATCCTTCCCATGCAAGCAAATTCCTTTAAGGAGGAAAAGGGGATAAAAGAAGCAAAAGGAACCCCACCCTGACCCTTCTAAAATGTTATCTCTAAAATTGAATTGACTTTGAAAGTTCATAATGGGCTCTTCATGGACGCAATTTTCTCCACAAACAGCATGCTGGTAAAGAGTGTGCGACATGAAGGGAATGCCATCATGCTAACTAATGTGACTGGCAAAATAGAGTCGCTTCATAAGGTACGGCAGAGTTTAATATTTATGTAATCAAAGTCCAAACAAACCTTCCTTCAGCTCAGACTGGGACAATCTCTGCTCAGGTGTCCAGATGTGAGGCACTTGCTCTTGAGTTTGAAAAACAAAGAGAAAGATAGAGTCTCCATCTCAGGGTTGCAGGGCGATTAAACTAGTTAACTTAGTTAACCCATGGTAAGGGCTTTGTGACATACTAAGAAGTATGTATTAGGTATAACCGCATTTGGTTACCCTGCTTCTGGCAGTGCAGCGACAGGTCATTAATACCTATCAGAGCTCATGCACCATGGCCATTTGCAGAGAGGCAGAGGCTAATGGGGTCTCATCAGATTTCCCACACAGGTTCTGTGCCTGCAATAGCCCAAGACAGATAGCATAGGTCGAGCATCAGGGCTAAGACAAGTTTCCTTTTGCCAATTAACCCAGGTTAGCCTAGAATTCAAAGACAGACCCTGGATTTTGAAGTCTTTAACAGATCTAAAAGGGGCCAATGAGGGAGGAATCCCAACAGAAACGTTGTTTCCATTGGAGGACAGCTTGAAGCGCTCTGCTTTGGTGTTCGGTCCCTAATGCTTTTCACACAGCCATTTCCCAAGACCAAATCAGAACTACACTTTCCTTTTTCATTTTTTCCTGTAATTCTTCTAATTTCTTTTGACAAGTTCATGTGTGTATATTAATGTGATACGAGCATTTTTTCAGTCCCCCATTCCTTTCTCATTTCTACCCTCTTGCTGAAACCCTTTTTTTTCTTTTCAACAAGTTCCACTCCAAATTTTTTGTTTTCAAAACTTTTTATTGGTACCCGAATCCCACTCATCTCCCCCTCCCCTCACACATGCCTTCCAACCTTGCAACCTCCTCCACAACAAAGAAAAAAAAAGTCTCCTTGTGGAAGATGTAGTATGTCGAAGTGTGTCTTGCAACCCCTTGTCCACACTTCTTTGCTTGCAAATGTTCCTGGCCATGAGCTGTTGCTCTGGCATGAGGCCTCTGGCTTCTGCTACACTATCAATACTGGAACCTCACCGGGAATTCTCTAGAGTATCCCATTGTTGCCCTGTGTTGCGGAGATCATGTAGTCAGGCAGGAGAGCTGGCCCCAGTGTCATGAGAGTGGGAGAAGTGGCCCTGTCCTTCATTGGCTACAACAACACTCAAGAACTGGGCCCTGCACCTCGTCTGCAGGGTTACAGCTGGCCCTGGTTGGAAGAATGGGGATTGCAGATGAGCCAGACCCAAGGGCATGAGAGAGGGAGAGCTGGCTCTGCCTCTTGGTGTCTATGGCATTGAAAGGGCAAGCTGGGGCAGGGCTGGAGAGCTTGCCTAACCCTGATGGTATGGGTGCAGGAGAGCTGATGGGCTGACCAGCTCAGATACCTCACAGGTCCAGACTCAGGGCTTTGAAATGGTCCACCCCAACATCTACTCCATGATGGAGTACATGAAGGGGCCACTCCCACTCCTATTTTCATGTCTTTTTGTATGTGTATGTGAGAGAGAGGGGAGAGAGAGGTGTGTGTGTGGGGGGGACAACTGGTTTAATTAAAGTGGCTACAAAATGAAGAAAATTACATCCCTTCCCTGGCAACCATTACCTACCACAGCTCCTCAGGGAGGAGAGGGGACTGAACCCTCCCCTCACAGAACGTTTAGAGATTTGTGCAGGACTTGTGCAGATAGTCATAGCTGCTGTGAGTTCAAAGCCATGCCATGTTGAAAAGACAGCATTTCATAGCTCTCTTTCCACCTCTCTCATCTGAAACTTTCCCAGGTCATGGAGGAGGTGATATGATGCCTTCTTTAGGGCTGAACACTCAGTAGTTACTTAATTTCCACTTTGACCAGTTATGAGTCTCTGCATTAATCATCTCCTACTGCAAACACAAGTCTGTCTGACCAAGGTGGAGAGAAACACAAATCTATGTGTATAAATATGAACATTTCCAAGGCAGTTTGACACCATATCCATTTAGCAGAACAAGTAAGTTCTCTTTGAGGGCCTATAACCTCGCCAGCTATGGGCTTTTGACCAGGTTTAGACTACCAGGCATGGATTTCCTCCTGTGGCACAGACTCTAAATTTACTAAGAAAGCATCCTTTCTAAATCAGCATGATCCTCATGTCTTTCCATGCCACCATTTCCTGTGCATGTGGACAGTCATCCTCCTTTATCAGTGGGGAAATTTCAAACATCCTAGCAGATGGCTCAAAACTATAGATAACACTGAACCCTAAGCATAGTTTATTCCTATCCATATGTCCTTGATGAGTTTTAATTTATAAATTTGAACAATAAAATACCATAAAATACACAACAATTTCTAACATTCATACTATTTAAAGATTACGGGTTCTTTATTTCTGTCACTTTCTATGTAGTGTTTCTGGACAACAGTTGACTGTGGGGAGCTTTTAAAGAAAGGAGGTAAAAATGCAGATGAAGAAAGACTGTTGTACTATGTATTGTTGTGGATAGTCCTGGGCTTGTATTTTGATGCTAATTACACTCCTGGGAGGGGCTGCAGACAAGGAGTTGCCTTTGAACCTTCTCTCCACCTTAACTTTTCAAATAAAGGCTAGAGCCACTGATTGGGTAGGAGGAAAGAGGAGTAGCTGAGGGTTTGGGGGAGGAGAAAAGGATCGACAGGGGAAGGGAGAGGAGCTATGGAGGCTTGATAGAGAGGATGGAGAGAAGTTTGTGGCCTGGAGAAACCGCAAGTAATATGGGATAACATACATGGGAATAGAGTAGTGTAGTGGGAGATCCGCCCAATCTAGGTGTATAGCTTGTATTGTTATTGATTGAGTTGAGATTTCTTTTACCGGGTAATTGGGTTGGGAAAAGTATAGCAACAACATATTTCTTCTCCTTGTCGCCTAGGCTACTGGACTATCAAGACAATAGGGATAGATCGCCAAGAGCTAGAAGACACCCTCCTGAGGAAGTATGTGAGGCCCAAGGTATTTATTGAAACTTCCTAACAAGGAAGCTAACAGGGGAAAAAGACTAATGAGGCTGAATGTCCAAAGGCTAAGCAGCTAGATGTGGCTGAGAGAACCTTGCTGGGGGTTGGAGAAGTGCCGATTCCACAGCTTCACTGAGATCCTGGGCCAGCAGCTTGAGGAGAGACCTCTCCTCTCCCAGGGCACTCTCAGAATTTAAACTACAGGACCAGTGACAACATGTGCCCAGCATCCCAAGGATCAGCTTACTGAGAGGATGGGCAGGAGGCAGGTTTTCTTCTAGGTAATGTGGGTTTACCCCCAGTTCCCAGTATCCATGAGACAATGTCAATGGTCCTCCACAGAGCCACTGCCTGGATGTTCCCATGTTGGTCCACTGTCATCGTCCCCTTGAGAGGATGAGGCCCTTAGTCATAGAAAGGGGGGTGTTTCTATCAGACACCACAGGGCTACTGTTACACATATGAGACAGTATTCTCTTCTCTATTGGATTGTTTAGTTTGGTTTTTTTTCCCCCTAAGCTAAAATACTGAGTTTTTAAATCTTATATCCAAGTAAACAAGTAAAAAGATGGATTTTGACTGACACATTTCTGACCCATAAAATCAATTTGATTTAATTAAACATAATTAGTGGTCAAAAATTCAACTTGATCAAACAAAAGCCTTACTTCTCACTTTTGTATTTTTTTTTTCTGCTATAGGTTCCCCCCCCCCCCGCTCTGTCTCTATAAACAGGTTATTTCATTGACAAATCTTCAGAGTTTTTCTAATTATTCTAATGAGATCTTATACTTATCTATCTTTACTCAATAAATGAATATTTACTTAATCCCTATTCTATACTAAACATTACTCTAGAAAGGAGTAGAACCAAGATAGACTATGCTCTAGCTTCATCAAGTGTATAATGTACACGAGAGAAAATGGGCAGGCTAATAAAAGCTGTCAAAAAGCTGTAGGTGCTGTGATAAGAAATTAAACAAGGAGATATAATATGTGTGGGATAAATTTTAAGTTACGTGTTTTGAAGGCTGTTCAGAGGTTGGGATGGTAAGCAAAGGCCTGAGTAGGTGAAAAGAGACAAGAACATCAGTCTAAGTAGATAGCTAGAATGACCAGTAAGAACAACCCTATGCCAGAAATGAGCTTAGCCCATGGAGGGAACACAGGCAAGGCCATTGTGCTAGAGTAGACTAACGAGATGGGTAAAGGGGAGATGGGTTTGGAACGATGTGGGGTACCAAGGTATGGTGACCACTGCAAGACATGGGAACTTTTCATTACTTTGATTGCAGAAAACCACGGGAAGCTGTTAATTAGGAAAGAGATGTGATTTTCATATCTTAAAAGATTCCTGTGCCTGTTGCTGAGGCTAAGGAGATTACTAGAGAGCAAGCCTGGGTAGTGCAGGAGAGTGCGTATGTTATATTAAAGCAGCATGGGTGGATATGTTGATAAAGTCTCAGCTTTAGAATATATGTCCATAAGGACTCAAAGACAACTTGTAGACAGGGAGTTCAATAAAGCATACATTTCCATGATGACTTCTGTGTTAAGAGGAGCATGGAGAGAGGCGATGAAGAGAAATTCAGTATTCTCGTTTAGAGACAGCAATTTGAGAAGGATTAATTAGGTGTCACAGTGACACATCAGGAGGTAACCTGGAGTTTAGGTGCAGGTTCCAATCCATGCTGGAGATTTGCAAGGCACAACGTTTAACTATCAGGATTAAGAAGATCATCTTTAGTAGAGACGAGAGAGCTGAGAAGTACACACAGGTTCAGCAGTAAGGAAGAGAAAACAGACTGTCAAAGAACAATTCCTGACCAGGATGCCAGGGAGGTGCGGGGAAACTGGAAGCAGGAAGAGTCCAAGCATCCAAGTGAATTAAGACTGCAATTCTATGTCTTTATCATTCACTTTCTCTATAAGCATTCCTTTATCAGTGTTGGCGCTGCCTCTCTTCAGCAGTGTATCATTCCCAGACCTGCTGAAAAGCGATTTACATTGTTTTTGGACCTCCTTGCCAGACACCTATGGAGATAACACTCCCTCCCTCCCAAGTTGTCCAGGGAAAGGTCAGCCAAAAATAAATCTTCCCGGTATAAAGGAATTATTTCTCTGTCTTTTCCAAAATAACATGTTTCCACTGTTTCGTTCACCTCGCATTGATTTCCCTGTGTGAATCACAGCATGTTTAATGGACGGGTGCTCCTAGAAAAATGTGAAATACAAAGAGCAGACTCCCAGGTGAGTACTGAACAGCATTTCCTGCTTTTCTTGCCAACTTAGCATTGCTCTTAACATCAAGAAGGGTTAGCTTTCTTGGATACACACCCGAATGTAATTCAGATCAGCTATGAAAACCACCGAACAAGTAAACACTGATTATAGGAAAGGGAGTACTAAGTGTTACCCCTCCCAGCGCTTGCTAAACCTTAGGAGTTGTAGCTAATCAGTTAGTAACATTGAAAGACTCCTTTTATGGAGGCTTCCCTACAATCAATGAACTCATTTTATGTAAATATTTAGCCAGGCAATAAACTGGACACCCTATATTACTCAACAGCAGCCTTAAAAGGCCCTCCCGATTTATATACACAGCATTTTGGTAGAGCAATACATTTTACATGCATGGCATGGTCAGCGATAAATATACCAGGGTAGGTCAAACCCTATTTGGTTCTTTGCTTTTAACTGTCTTGGGCTTTGTGTGTTTCTTTAATCAGTTGGATGATTTAGATAAACAACATGTATTAGTCTTTGGAAGTATAACATGCCTTGAACTTTTTCCAGATAGTCACTCCCATTCATCATCATAATAGTTGTTCCCCCTTGGCCATCATTAAGATTAGAAATGTCCCTGGACCATTTAATGATATTCCAGAAGACTGGACAGACTTTTCATGCCTTGATGAATTGAGATCATTCAGCTTAGACCAATGAAACTGGATATCCTTTAATGTGCCTGGTGGCTGTAAGGAGTTGGAAGAAAACACTGCAGCCTCAAAGTGGGGAACATGTGGGACTTACGCAAACTTTGATTAATGAATTAGTATCTAATCTAATAGCTAACTACAATGGATATTCTTTGCTTATAATGCTAAAAATGGTTTCTTAGTCATTAAGTAACTCACTAGAATCCTAATGAAATGATTTTTTAAGCTTTACTTAGATGTCAAAGAATGAAATTTCCCCAAATTGACTTTTAAATGCTCTCAGTAGCATGAAGTAAGCTCCTCAACAAATGGAGGAGAAAACATTTTAAAATTTACTATTAGCTTGAAGTCCAGCTTCCTTGGAGTAAAGAAAAACTTGTATCTCCAAGTGGCTACTGTGGGAACTACGACTCTCGCATGTCTGTAACATGAGCAAACACATGTGACATTTGGTCTCACAAATATCTTGTGTCCACTGCCATATCTCTGCCTTTAAAACTAACTGTTGATACGAGTAAGACATTTAAATAATCTTTAAGTAGGCATATAGCTCAGTAGGATACTTATATAGTATGAATGTAGACCTGACTTCAAGTACCAGTACCAACAAAATAATTTTTAAAAGTAATATATAAATATAACCTTTTAAAATAGTGTGTTTTTCAAATTGGTGTCCTGTGTGTTTGTGTGCATATAAATGCAGGTGCCTGCAAAGAGCGGAAAAGGATACCAGCACTTCTGGAGCTGGAGTTGGAGGCGATTGTGAGCTGCCTTACCTCAGAGGTGGGAAGTAAACACAGGCCTTAATTTTAAGTTCATCTACAACTATTATTGAGACTATGGTGTCAGGAACAGAAATTTGGGTATATGCATGTATATGTATCCAAATATGTATATATAGCCAAACATATATTCTGTACACACACACACACACACACACACACACACACACACACACACACACGGAGAGAGAGAGAGAGACATAGAGAACAAGCACACTGTGACTGGAGCCCAAAGATTCCTTTAAGATTCTGGCCATACCTGCAGCAGTTTTTATCAGGTTACTCACAGGAATATCCTCCGTTTCTCCCATTATTTGTCAGTTATTTATTCAGCACGTATAATGAGCCAAATGGTATTCTTGAGATACATGAGAGGGGAAGAAACAGATAAAGGGATTTTATTCTATTGCAGGTCTTGTTTAATATAATTTCCCTCCTTCCAGAACAGTCAAATGAGTCAAATGAGATATAGCTTCTGGGAGCTATGAATTGATGGTCTCATGGAATGTCACTACTGGCAGACCAGAGGCAGAACAGTCTCCTGAGGAGGTCTTGGAGACTCCTCAGGCAGAAATACAGATAAGTAAGCATCCTTGGAAATGGCGTCCCGCACTTTGGCAGTAGTGGAGATCAAGGGCTCTGGAAGACTGCCAGTGAGTGATCCAGAGGGAAAAAAAGAAGCCCCCAGCTACCACCACTACCACACTAGCTCTTTGCAAAACCATAGGTCCCAGTTCTACCAGCAGTATATTAGGAACTCTTCTCATTAAACAGCTTGAATTGAACCCTAAGTTTCCCAAACTACACTTTATATACTCCTGTATGTCTGTAGGTATATAGTCTCATAAATTATGTGAAAGTTACACATCTGGAAAGCAATGAGTTCACAGTTTAGGCAGAACAAGGAGATGAGCCTCCCTGAGCATGAGGGAATTCTTCAGTTGGTTGCCCTCAGTCCCCTGAGTCTCAAGGTCTCCACTAATAGGACTACTATAAGTACCTCAACTACTAAGCCTCGAATAAGTACCATTACAGCTTATTTTTTTTATTTTATATGTACATTTGGACCCTCTATCCTTCCTTTACTGCTTGATTTCTTCACTTCCAACTTACAGTTTCCTGAGCTTGAATGTAGTGTTTTTTGTGCAAGTTTCAGTTGCTATTTCTTTAAGTTATTTTTTAGCTCCCTTCTCTTGCAACAGTTTCTATTCAACACATGACAGTATACTAGATGTCCCGTGGTCTTCGTTCCTCGTTCTGTGGCCTCACCTTCCTTTACCGTATCAGTCTGTCCAGTTTGCATGTTCCTGGATGCTTGAATCAGGAATTTCACCTTTCATCTTGGAATCTGAAGGATAAGAAATGCCAGCAGCCTGCCCCTGCTGGTGAGACACAATAAGAATGAGACGGAATTTCTTGCTGTTGTTTTCTCCTTCTGAGAATGATGTGCTCAGATCCATAGCCTATTTTTAAAAATGGGTCACTTTTTTTTTTGAACGTTTTTTGAGTTCTTTATACATTCTGGATATCAATTCCATGTCAGGTGTATAACCGGCAAAGATCCACTCCCATTCTGTGGGCTACAACTTCACCTAGCTAATTGTTTCTTAAGCTGTGTAGAAACCTTTTAGTTTTATGAAGCCCCATTTGCCAGTTGTTGGGCTTAATTCCTGGGCAACTAGAGTCCAACTCAGAAAGTCCTTTTCTATCCCTTTGTCATGAAGGCTACTGCCTATGTTTTCTAGTACTTTCAGTCTTTCAGGTTTCACATTTAGTTCTTTGGTCCACTTATAGAGTTAGTTTTTGTGCAAGGTGATAGATACGAGTCTAACTTCTTTCTTCTGCATGTGGACATCCAGTTTTCCCAGTACGAATTGTTGAAGACACTTTCTTTTCTTCAGAGTATGTTTTGGGGGTCTTTGTCAAACATTGACAAAGCTTTGTTGAAGCTTTGTGTACACGTGTGGGGTTTCAATTTTATTCCATTGGTCATGTGCCTTTTTCTGTGTCAGTACCACATTGTTTTTATTCCATATCTTATGATTTGGAATGATAATTCCTCCAGCTTTGCTCATGGGCTGTCTGGCTATCTGGGTTCTTTTGTGGTACCATATGAATTTTAGGATAGTCCTTTCTTTTTCCTATTTCTGTGAAAAACGATTCTGACTGTGATTGCACTGGATCTGTAAATAGTTTTTGGTAGAACAATTGTTTTTCACAGTGGCAGACTTGAGTAATTTTGACAGAAAATGGCTAAATCACAGTCAGTCTGGACTTAACAGACATTTGTCTATCTATGAATTTGTTTACCATCAACCAAATTCAAAAGCAGAATGTTGCCCTTTAGATATTTCATTCTCTTTTGAATTTTCAGAACTATGATGTTAAAAACAGCACAAAGGAAAAATTGGTCATTTTTACAGTATTAATTCTACCAATACTTGTGTGTGAGAGATACTTCAATCTTTTAGTGTTTTTCCTCTATCTCTTTCATGAGTGGCTTAGTGTTCCCTTCACTTCCTTGGTTAGGAATGTGTCCATTTCTCTCCGGGTATGTTTGTGGTTATATATAGAACAGTTATTGATTTGTACAAGTTAATTCTGTATCCTTCTACACTGCTTCATTTTAAAACATCATTTCCAGAATTTTTCTAGTTGAACTTTGGGGATCTCTAATGTATACTATCATGTCATCTGTGAGTAGGGATAGCTTGGACTTCTTTTTCCGGCTGGTATTCCTTTAATTTCCTTCTCTTACTGTACTGCTCCAGCCACTGCTTCTTGCACAATATTGAAAAAGAGTGGGGACAGTGGACAACCTTGTCTCCTTCCTGACTTCAACGGGATTGCTTCAGTATCCCTAACAATTTGTACTTGTAAACCAAAAGAACTCTTTGGAGATTTCATCTGGCCCAAGTCAGAATGACAAAGATAAGACAATGACAACAAAAGCTGGGGTTGAGGTGAAGAGGGTGCAGAGATGGGGTTGGGGAGGTGGGGGGGTGAGGGTGGGTATAGGGTTAGGAGGGGTGGTGATGGTGGTGGGAAGGAAGGCCTTCACTCACTGCTGGTTGGGTTTTGGATTGCTTTAGTCACTATGAAAATCAGTGTGCAGACTTTTCAAAAAAACTAAAGTTAAATCTACCACTCCTTGGCATAAGCCCAAGGACTTCACATCCTACAACTACAGATACTTGCTCAGCTGCTCAATCACAGAACTTAGGGAACGGAAACAACCTAAATGCTCATCAGATGATGATCAGGGTGAATGGATAACGAAAACATGGTGTGTATAAACTACAGAATGCTAGTCACCTGTGTAGAAAGATAAAAGCAGGAACTTTGCAGGTAAATGGATAGAACCAGAAAGGATCACATTGAGTAAGGTTACCTAGTCCCGGAAAGACAAATATCATATGCTCTCTCATCAGAGGTCCCTGGTTCCAAATCTTCAGATGTCAGTATATATTCTGTAGTAACTGCAGAAACCAGCAAAGTAAAAAGAAATCTTTGCAAGGTTGGGCACCAATAGAAGGGATTAGCAGATAAGTGATCTGATGGGGTAGGTGTGGGGCTCTAATTAGGAAGGGATAAAATTAGTAGGATGAAAAGGAAAGAGGAGGACCTGTTTCCTTGGTGTCATATATATAGAACAAACCATGAATCAAGCTAAGGTGAAAACTGGGGTCGTGGTGCAAATGCTGTTCTTAGCCAGTTCTGGTAGATTTTCTTGAATACTAGTTCTTCACTTGCTGTTACTTGTGTGCACAGTGTGAGGTATAGCTCACATGTTTCCCACTTGTATAGCTAGTTGCCTCAGGAAGACTTGTTACAGAGACACTTCCCAACTGCTTTGTTCTGCTATATTTGTTGAAAGTCAATTGATCATGCACTTGCATGATACTTCTATTTCTAGAGTGTTCTTTTTCTTAATGTTTGTGTCAATACCAAGACACAGTCTTGATGAATATTCTTTACAGTAAGTGTTGACACCTTGTGGTGCCTGTCACTATTGTTCTGATCATGGAGGTCTTGGCTACTACCAGCCTGTATATCTCCATATACATTTTAGAATAGCAAGCCATTTTTCACAGACATTAACATCTGTTAAGGATTCTACTTTGGCAGCCATTCAGAGAATGAGAAAACAGATATAAGAGCAAGAGACCTTCCTAAGAGAACAGAGAATCACCATTGGTGGGTTTTACCCTCTCCCCTTGCATCCTTAAGAATTTGTAACATCTTCTAAAAATACTAACATTTTTCTTTCTCCAGTCTTAAAGATTAAACCAGAGACCCTCCTCAGCCAGTGAGCTACATCCTCCAGGTCCACCTTTCTTCCTATTCCTTTCAAGATTATATAAGAATTTTAAAATGCAGTCTTTGTCCTGATTCTTATCTTGAAGACCACAAGATGTGCACATTAATCTTTATTCTGCTTTTTGCAATTAATATATACCGAAGTTAGTCTCCTTAAAACATAAAGAGAAACACACCTTCCCTTTTAACACTACATACTATTCTGATATGAATAAGACAGTTAATTCCATAACCCTATAGTAGTTACTGGTTTCCTTCAGTGATCTAACATGAGCATGCCACAACAAACGTCCTAGCTTATACATCAGTTTTGGTTGTGGTGGGTGCAGCTGTAAGATCCATATATTTGTGTTGCTGAGTTACAGAGTACATTGTTATCATCTTGCTACATACTGACAAACTGCTCTGTCCCCATAGACAAGAGTATGGGAGAAAAGGGAGGATGGGTGAGGCACTTTGAGACTTTTACCTTTAACCAAAAGTGTTTGAGAGTTAATCTCAATACAGTTTTAGAAAAGACAGGGCACCTCATAGTAAGTCATATGTATGACATATGAAGAAAGCTGGAGTGATAGCATCTTATCCAGAAGATTCTGTTGTACTGTGGCCCAACACTTTCTGACACAATAAAGGAAGTATAAGTCCTAAGGATCTCTGATCTAATCCTGCATTCTTAATCTGACAAATATGGAAAGTGTGCCCTCAAGTCTCTAAGAGGCATATATAAGTGCACAAAGGAACATAGTGACAAACCAGGACCAGCTCTTGATACCTTCCTATCAGTTTATCAGTGTACAGTTTCCACATGATCTGGAAGGCAGAAGACCAACCCTCAAAGATACCCTGACTCTGAATAAATTTTGTACAAGCAAAAGGGCTTTGCGGGTGTAGGTAGCATTCTGTAAGGGACCTGTGGGAGGGAAATTATCTTGTCTTATCTTCGTGAGCCCACATGAGAACAGAATTCCCAGTTTTAGTCAGAACAGATACATGGCAAAAATAAGGCAGAGGACAGGTGAGAGATCTGAAGCACAAGAGGAGTTCTGTCCAATTGGGAACATTTGTGAAGACAGCCGGTACCCAGGAATGTGGGTGAAAAGCTGAAAGCAACACTTAGCCAACAAACAAAAAGGAAACTGAGATCTCTTACGATCTCCTACATCTGGAGTCTTCCACCTGTATGAATGCATCGGAAACAAATTATCGCTAGTACTTCCTAAAAGAAACACAGGTTTATCACTTTTCACCATGGGAGTTGCACAGCAAAAACATCTAAGGTGACTACTTCTTACTTGCTTATATGTAAGAAAAGAAAAATGATGCTGTTCTTAGCTGCTGGATTTGTAGCAACTTACTGCTGCAAAAGACAACTAATACACATCTTCTCATTGTTCCTTCCACGTCACCTTGAGGAACTTTCTTGTATACAAGCACTTACTGAGGACCTCAGTGTTAGGCACTTAGGGCTTATAGGTATTAAAGAACTGCAGAATTAGCATATATGATACAAAGATCCATTTTCAGGGAGAGGTTAGAGCACTAAAAGGAAGGTGATAAGGAACCAGGTAGGGGAGGGGAACTGAGAAAGGCCACTAGGACAGTGAATCTTAATTGTCAACGTGATCAGACTTAGAATCACCATGGAAACAGATCTCTGGGGTTTAACTGAGAAGAGCCATTCTAAATGTGAGTGGTATTATCCATGGTTTGGGGTCCTGGACTGAACAAAAAAAAGAGAAAGCAGGCCTTGCTCAAGCATTCCTATGGCTCTGCTTTTTGACTGGATACAATGAAACCAGACAACTCAAGTTCCTGTCACGCCTTCCCCTTCCTCACCACAATGCACTTTTCCTCTCAAAGGGTAAGTAAAAATAAACTCTATATTAGTTACTTCTGTTGCTGTGTGTTATGCCACATCTTGCCTTAGGAGACATGACACATCATACATAAAGAAATAACAACAGTCCAAAGAAATTATGACACCAAAGTCCAAGACGATGAAGTAGTAAGTTTCCTGGAGTTACTTCGAGGAGTACGTTTGAGTGGCTACTCAAAAGCAGCTGCAGCACTGGATGGCTTCTTCAGCATGGGTGACTGACTACTCCTGAGAAAGAAGCCATGTCAGGCAGCTGGATAGAGAGGGTTCTCGTCTTAGCAGTCCTTACTGCTTGTATAAGCTTGGGGAAGAAAGGGTCTTGTGAGTATGATCAGTTTCAAAGACTTCCTGAGAATTGCGAGTTGTTTACTTCCTGAGTTTTAACAGCATCCTTCCAGAACTTTCCAAGTTTTAACAAGCTTCCCCCCAATATGGAATATTTCAATTTAGAGGTAATTGCTACACAGCACTGTGATAAAAATGCCCAGACAAAGCCAGTTTAAGAGAGAATGGATCAGCCTGGTGGTGGTGGCACACGCCTTTAATCCCAGCACTTGGGAGCAGAGGCAGGTGGATTTCTGAGTTCGAGGCCAGCCTGGTCTACAGAGTGAGTTCCAGGGCAGCCAGGGCTACACAGAGAAACCCTGTCTTGAAAAACCCCCCAAAAAAAGAAAAAAAAAAGAGAATGGGTCTATTTTGTTTCAGAGTTGTTAGGGAAGTCATGATGACATGATCTCCAGGGTAATGATGGCCACACTGCATTCAGTCAGGAAGCAAAGACTGGTAACTGTTAATGCTTACCTCACTTTTCCTTTTTATTCAATCCAGGATGACTTCTATTCAAGGAATAGTGAGGCTCATAGTTAAGGTAGATTTTCCTACCTCAGTTAACCTAATCTAGGTAGCTGTTCACATGCCTGCACAGAGGATAATAACATGGATAATCCCTCAGAAGCATGAATGGAGACCTATGTCCTAGTTGATTCTAGATCCTGCCATGTTGACAGTCAATTAAGAATCACTCCCTTGCTCCTTTAAGTTGCATGTTCTCAGGTACTTTGTAACAGAATGAGAAAAGTAACAAATACAGTGATATTCAGCAAAGATTTGCAGGAGGAGAAAGCAACCCATGTGGATTCATCTGCAACACTTAATTGTAACTTAGCTTACTGGGATCTAAGGCGGGAAGATCATAAGTTTGGGGTCAGCCTGGGCTGCTGTAGGAAGATCCTGACTCAGTGTTTTCTAAGTAGAGTACAATCACATGTAATGATTCTGACATGCTACAAGAAAGGCCAGGGTGGCTGGAGCAGAGTGACCAAAAGAACAAAAAGAAACAGTCATAAGACAAGGGAAAGCAAATCCCAGGGTTTTGAAGGAGTATAGAGCAAAGTACAATGAAAATTCTGAACAAAGTGGTACCATGATCTTACTACTTGGGGCTCAAGTAGACAAGTGACTGTTTGGCAAAGAATGGAAGCGGTGAGGCCAGTGAAGAGTTGTTATAATTATCCTGGCAAACAGAGATCTTGATGGAATCAGTAAAAATGGTATGTAGTTGGATTCAGGATGTACTGTAAAGCAGAGCCCATGGGACTCTCTGGTGGATTGACTATGGACTAGGAAAGAAGATAAAAATACAAAGATGTCCAGCTAGTGACCCCTAAATGAATTTCTGGTGGCTTCTGGTATTAATGCCCTTCTCCAATTCCTTCCTTTTGAACCTGCACTGTCCCAGGCAACTTGATATAAATGATGTAACAAAAGTGATGCTGGGCTAGTCTGGACCTTAGTCCTAAGCAACTTCTGCTTGTGTGCTCTTGAAAGTCTTGTGATACTATCTTTCAAGTTGGTGGCATGGACAGATTACAAAGAGGAGCCCTGAGCATTCAGGGAGAATGAAACACCAGTATGCCAGATGGGTCCAGCCTCTAGGTGATCCTCCAACTTACCATAGCACACCAGGCACTATCAGTAAGAATAGCAGAATATACATTGAGGAAAATCAAGCCCAGTTACAGAGCCAGGAGCAAAGCTATTAAAATCTAGGGTGATTATTTAGCATGGGACTGTCAAATAGATGACCCAAGAGTTTCAGCCAAAGCACTAGAAGATTGAACTAGAAGAGTGGTGGGCATGGTTAACAGGTTTGTGGAAGAAACTAAAATCTTACCAATTCTACATGAAGCAGGTAGATGCCAAGTTTTCTTAATCCTCTATCTCTTAAGCACTGATGACTTTTTTAGGGTTTAAAGAGGCCACACGAATAGATACTGATATAATAGCAGAAGTTAGAGGGGTTATTTAAGTTTTTCTCTTTCCAGCTTCTGAGGCTATTAGTCAGAAGAGCGCCTATGGCTATGAATGGCAGAGAATCTCTCGCCTGTGCCTGGTTTTGCCTGCTGTGGTTTTAGAGCTTTGGTAACAGTGTCATGTAAAGGAGAAACCACTGAGCTCACATTCCTTCCACACTTTCCACAACTAGTCATGGTAAACCACCTAGGGCTTGGATGATGGCTTCTGGAAGCAGAGTAGGCTCCTTGGGGAGCAGCCCTGGCCAATGTTAGATTTAATCCTTCCTTTGGACAGCAGCTTGTGGGAAAACAAAAACCACCCGGTCAGTCTGGTCAGCCTATGGGTCTCTCTGGTCATAGACATCTGGGCTAATACCTTGTAGACCTGAACCCAAACTATGCTGAAGAAAGGCTGTGCATTTTTTAGAAATTCTTAATGTCCCAGAACAAATGTGAATTTAAAAGGAAGACTTTTACATTGCCAATCTCCCATTCATTCCCACTAACAGCCCATGACATCTACCCAATCATGCTTTCTCTCTGGTTACAGGATTCTATAAAAGGTTTATAAAACACACAATGGTTTACTTCTTCTGGGCTCAGTCTTCTCTTGTGCCAATGTTCCTCGGAAGGAGGAACAGCTTTCACCTAGATTGCCTTAGGAGGTCTTCCACCCAAGATCGACTTCCCTCAAAAATGCCCTGAACGTCCTCCATGTAGCTTTGAACTTAAATTCATGATCCTCCTGGTTTAGCCTCTCAAAGTATTTTCACTAAAATCAGGAACAAGACAAGAATGACCTTTCTCTTCACTCACTGTGTCAAAAGAACAATCATGTTCTAGGGATTGTTAGCAGCCCTAGGGGATGCCTTCATATTTATCAACCAAAACTAATTGTCTTTGCTCCTAAAGGAACACTATAAAATAACATCTGGAATTTATTTATGCATATTGAAAATACAATTCCAACAGGCATACAAGCAGATACCAGGTCAAGTTCACATTTAAAAGTAGAAATATATAAGAAGGAACAGGATTTGTCACTGGCAGACCCAGAGGAGACAAGCAAGGTTGACCAAGTCACATGGTCACCACTACCCTGGGCAGCACAGTGCACCATCTGCCAGAGAAAAGGTAATAATAGCCTAGCTCTCACCAAGCCCTGAGCCAAGTCATGAGTTCAAACCCCAGCAACCACATGGTGGCTCACAACCATCCATAAAGAGAAACAAACAAACAAAAATAAAAACAAACAAACAAAAAACCCCATGGGCCAGGGCAGCGGGCCCAGAGCGAGCGGGGGTCAGAGCAAGAAGGATCTAAGTATGACAAGTAACTGAATTTAGAATAATACTGGTATAAACCTGGATGGGGGAAAAAGGAAAAGGCAATACATGCAAAATTAAAATAATAGGTATAAATTAAAATGTGTTAAACGGAAACAAATGCAATATGCCTAACATACTTCTTAAAAAACACAGTTTGAGAGCCTGGAGTTGGAGAATACAGCTATTTCTTATCCACTTCCACCTGTCCTGCTTTTGTGTGGTGACTATTTTATATCTGTTGATACGTTTGGATTCACTACATAAAACTGAGCATGACTATACAATGAATGAATTTAGAAACACATTTCTCTTTTGCTCCATGATTCTGCATAGCGCTTTCCTTGCTTCTGACTCTACAGTATCTCCTAAGAAGCATTTAGAATACTGGAGAATAGTCTTGACAGACTGTTCTTAGAGGGGTGGTATTCTACTTTGCTGACCAGTTTTTAAACTCTCCATAGAAGGGGTCTCAAACAAACTCAGATTTTAAAATATGACTAGAGAAAGTCAGGAGGGAGGGAGATGAAAGAACTGGAGTTTGTGGTGAAACAGGTCAGATGATTTTCAGACTCCAAATGTCCTGATAGTTTTATGTGATCCAATCCAGCTACAGGGAGAAAAAAATCCCTGCCAACAGGTAACAGGTTTTTAAAGCATTTGAAACTAAAGGCTCCCTAGCAGCCAGTCCATCTCTTCCTAAATTCTCAGTCTCATTAAGAATGAGAAACAGATACTATGGCACCAACCTGTCTAGGAGAACATAGCGAAACAAATGTAATTGCCTGTACAAGGAATATAAAATCAGCAACTCTCAAATCATTCATATTTACACCCTCTTCATTTTGGTTGTCTTTCCTTTATAATTTGGCCATACATCCATGTCAAGTATATAATTTCATCTGAGGCTTTATCAGTTCCCGCCCAGAGCCATGATTATATGTTGCAGGGAAACTTCCTCCCCCTGAGCAAGTCTATCTTTAGTATCTTCTTGATAACCACTTCTTACATTAAAAAAAAAATTAAAAGGAAAGTCTGGGTTTTCTTATGTGGCTCCAGAATCCCTAAATATAACATTTAGGAACAATTTATCAAGCACCACATCAAGCTTTCAGCTGCCACTACGACTTTTCAAAGCAGAGCGCTCCTGCCGTTCCCTTTATATTTATATCAAGTTGTAGTGGAAACTGTAGGTGTTTCAGTACTGAGACTTCAGTCACCTTAAGTGCCTTTCCTCTTGCTAGTGTTGGCTGTAGCTTCATGGAGCCAGGGAAGCTAGGTAGGCAATGATATAATTCTGGAAGAAGTTTTCTGTGAAGGAAATAAACTCAGGTCACCAGTCTAGGTTTCAAAAGATTAGTTTGAGACAAGCAGTCACACACCATACCCAGGAATATGCTTCTTTTATTTCTGTACCTTTATCTTAAAAATATATTTAAACAAGAAACAAGATAATATTGAATTTTCCCATAAATTTTTGCTTTCTTATTTACAATGTTACATTGTAAATAACATTCCATTATACACAAATTAAAACTGTGTGTTACTGAACACTCTCTTTACATATTCTTTCATAATATAGTACACACGGCACAAAGCTATGCAATACTTAAGCTTCAAATATCTCAGGAAAGAAGCACAAACTTTATCAGTAAGACTATTACTTTATAAGGTTCTGACTTTAATTCTCTGCTAGAATGGTTTCACTGAAACCATTCTGTGTTCAAGGAAAAATGCCCTGTATGAGGGATGAGAACAACAGTTTAAGTCACCACACCATCCACTTAAACTGACACCATATTACTGATTACTGTTATTAAATGGACTACAATCAAGGTCAAGTCATTTAAACAAGCAGATTCACTCTCCAGATCAGACACATTGTATCAACCATAGGTGGTACCTCTTGAAGAAATTAAAGTTTTCTACAACTTTAGGTTTACTCGTAAACAGTTAAAGCACACATTTTGTAAAGATTTAATCATTCTCGTTCATATATTACACTTGAGGAGAACTTATCCCATCAGGGAGAAGCAAGCACACACACTCCACACGGATACACACCCACACATGCTTCCGCTCACCATCTAAGATTCGAGAGTCAACCAGCACTAAGGATAGCAGCACTTGTGTCCCAAGCAGTGCCCGAGGTTGCAGTAAGAATTACAAAATAAGGAAGATAAAACATCCAACTTCAATCAAACAGCCCAAAGTTCAGGCTCTGAAATGCCTTTCAGACACTTCACATTCAGCCTATGGAGTCAGTTCACAGGGCTCTCCAGGCGGCAAACCCCACCTTCGATGGCAACGGACTGTCCTGCCACAGCACCAGGAGGGAGTCTTGAAATGTGAGTCTGCAAAGAAAGAGAGAGAGCATCAGAGGTGCTAGCAGAGTCCCTAATGTGAAGTCTACTCAGAATGCCACATCTTCGCTGTTCTTCTGAGTGTCCCCCCGCTGTAAGGGTGGCAACATGGAGGAGTGTCATGCTCTGTTTGTTTAAATCACTCAGGGATGTATACTGGGCATCTGCTACATGCAAGCACAGCATCAGTTCATAGGGATGCAGAGGAGACAGAGACACGGACACCTCAACAGCCAGAACAGTGTTACTACTCTCTAATTCCTCTTACCATCTACCTGCCAACACAGGCAGACAGCCACAAGAGCCAGGCACAAAGCAGAAACATACTTGCGGTAGGTTTCTAGAAATTTAAAGACCAAAATGATCTAACAACCCCAATTTCGAATATATAAACCCTGCTTCACAAACTGAAGGCAGATAGCTCTACACCAACGTGTGCAATTTAATGTTCAGTCTTCATAGCAGCATTGCCTCCAACAACCACAAGATGGAAATAGGTCAAATGTCTACCACTGGATAAACAGAGTGTGGAATGTGGACATGATAGAATAATACTCATCATTAAAAAGGCAGGGGCGTGAAGAACATGAATAAACCTTGACAACATTAACTTAAGTAAAATAAGCCAGATATCAAAGAGCTAAGAGAGTAGGTTCTACATACATTGTGGTACCTATAACCAAACTCATAAATATTACAAGTTAGAATAGTAGCTGTCAGAGGCTGAGAGGAGAGAATGGGGTTGGGGTGGAGTAATGTGTAATAAATACAGACTTCCAGTTTGGGAAGATGAAAAAATTCTGGAGATGGGTGTAGCAATAAATTCCTAACAATGTGGAATACTCAGTGCCTCAGAGCCAGTTAAAACTGATTAACAGGATAAATTATATGTATTCTATGTATGTATTAACAGTATTTATGGGGAGGGAGAGGGAGAGGGGAATGAAGAGGGGGAGGAAGAATAGGAAGGGGAAGGGGAGAGGGAGAGAAAACAGAGAGTGCAGAAATGATAGTTTTCTACTTGGCCAGAGCAATTGTAAAACTGGCTAGTTTTATGCCTAGCATAGACTAGAGACATCTGAAAGGATTGAACCTCATTTGAGACAATGCTTTTATAAGATTGGGCTGTAAGGTATTTTTTAAATTAGTGACTGATGTGGCCAGACCTAGCCCATAGTGGGTGGTGCCATCCCTGGGCTAATATGCCTGGTTTCTGTAAGGAAGCAGGCATGATGAATAAGCCAGTAAGCAGAACCTCTCTGTTGGGCTCTCCATTAGCTCCTTGTCCAGGTTCCTGTCCTGATTTCCTTTGATGATAAACTGATGTGGAAGTGTAAGCCAAATAAACCTTTTCCCACAAAAACTCGGTTTTGGTCATGGGGTTTCACTAGAGTAACAGGAACTCTAACTAAGACAAGGACTAACAAGGAATTAATTTATGATGCGGAACTCTATAAAAGAAATATATCTTTACTATCTCCTTATAAATATATTGCAATGTTTTGAGGTTAGTTTAAATAGAGGGTCTTACAGGAAAATCTGTCTTCAGACTTCCAAGAGAATCACACACAAAAATCACTGAGATATCGGGCTTCGGAGGCTAAAGAGAATAAATTAATTGATGACATTAAAGAACAATACAGCCAAACAGCCTACAAATTGAACTGAAGATGTTAAGTCTTAAAGGAACAGATTTCCTGTAGACCAAGATAAAGATCCTGAACTGGAAGGAGCAAAATATTACACCTTGGACGCTGTGGGACTTGATGTATCTCTGTGGCTTCAAACAGGGCAGGTCCAGGGCACCTGTAATGCTACCATCCCTACATGAAGTTTACAACAGCAGAAAACTCAAACTGAGCTAAGCCACAAAGTGTCAAGGGACGCTAGGAAGATTAAAGGAGAAGGGGAAGAAAGTTCTAGAGATGTTCAATAATAGTACATAAGCGAAATGCTGCAAATACACAATTAGATTTGTATAAATTGAGCTACTTGTACACAATAGAAATACTCAACTAGATAAAGTAGTTAAACTAGATAAAGTAGTTGGTTTTAAAAGTGAACTTTTCACACTTCTCTCTTGCCTAAATCATCACTTAGTCTAGGCAGACTTTGTAATTACAAGAGTTATTTAAAATGATATTGGCATTGTGACTGCACAGCTGCAGTGTTCCTTGCAAATGCCCCAGCAAAAGAAAGAACCTTGCTGTTGAAGAGCAACTTGTAAGATTTGTCGATAGGCTGACTGACTGTTCAAAGCCAGTATGCTCAGGACTGCAGCTCTTTACAAGTCCAAATGCACTCAGCACCAGGATTCCAAAGTGATATTTTAAATAAAAAAGTTTAATTACTTGATATCTACTCTTTAAAGAGAACCTGACATTAAAATCTTTTAAGAACACCTTGGTGCTTGAACTTTTGTAGTTTCTAGGAAAGCTACAAACACATGATTTAATTTTAAACACATGGTTTAATTTTAAAAGTCACAAAGCCTTTATTTAGTCATTATGTTTTGATTCTCTGCCTCTCCACACACAACTGTTCTTCCACTTTTAGACTTGAGATCCTCTATAGTACTCAGAGGATGACTATTAAGTCATTACCCTGCTTTGGTGGAGTTGGAAACATACCTAGGATGACACAATGAAAATGATCCCTCAGAAATACTTTGCTCACTGCTTTTGCAATTCTGGGGCTTGGGCTTCCTTTTCTTTTTATTGTAGAAAACTCAAGTTAAGACACCACAGTTAAAGTGAGGCAGGCATTTACAAGTAGACAAAAGGGACACAGGGGACACAGTCGGCAGTGGAAACTCACAAACTAGCATCTCTAACCACAATGTGGATTCACTCCCCACTCTCTCACTAAATAAGTGCATGAAATACACAAAAATCTACACAGGCCTCATAAGGCTGTGTGAATATTCAGAATGCCTTGGGTTCCTGGCTGTATCTTTTCCTTCTAGGTAAACCAGCCTCCTTAGCAGTGAGGTATGGCTATGTAACAGAAGGCCAGCAGACTGTTTGAAATTTTTCATCACAAGGCTTGGTGAAGATCTTCTTGTTCCCTAGTCTCTGTCAGCTTTGGATGATCTTGATGCTTGTGAAGACAGGGGCCTGGAGTGCCAGATCAGTACTTGGAGGGGAGCATTTTGGCAATCTGGAACCTCACTGTCTCATCTTCTATGAATGAGAAATGAATTTCTATTATGTTTAAGTAATTATGCCCTTGGAGGTTTGCTTTTTATAGTAGCTTCTGTTATCTTAACTATACAAGCCAGGACTCTGGCACATACTATGTAAACTCTGTTGGTTATTTAATTTCTTTAGGCTTCTACACTGATGAATATGAGAGTAACATTTACCATAAAGCTGATAAGGATTATATGAGACAGTAAATACAAAGAAAACATGTCTCAATAAATGTTAAATATTACTGTTTTAACAAACATACAGCCTAGCACAAAATATGTAGCATAATTTAAAGACTATCATGTAACCAAGAGTTGGGAAATAGTATTTGAAAAGTGTGCTAAACAATCAACTCAGATGTCACAGAAAGTAAGTTTCTGGCAAACTACCTTCTCACAACATGGAACATTGTTGGAAAGACAGAAGACAGTCATACTAAATGAACAGAAGTGACCAACCAATACAAAAGTACAAATTCTGGGAGACAGAATTCAGACCATAATCCATAGAGCCTTGGAAATGACAAAGTTAAAGCCAGCCATGCGCCCTAGGCTTCAGTGTCCACTAACTCGAAGCTCATGTCTCCTGCTCTCTCCTTTTCCTGATTCCTCTCGCTGTCCACTTGCCTTCTTGATGCTCCTCAACCACATAGCAGACACCTGCATCAGGACTGTGTGTTTTTCTTACAGCTATGTTTTTCCTTCTACCATTGGTGTACACCTCTTGATCATTTCTGCCAGACTTGTGCTCAAAAGCTACCTTCTCTAGAAAGTTCAACCAGGCCACCCATCCTGAGTTCTGCTTCAGTAGTGCATATAGCCTTACCATCATGTAGCCAATCTATAATTGTTTATTCAATCAGCACCTGTGTCTCCTGGAATATAAGCTCTGTGAGGAGAGGGAGCTTTGTCAGCCTATACGCTGTTTCCTCATTGGCACCTGAAGGATAGCCTGCACTTAACAAGAGCTCAGGGTATATATGTTAAGTCAATGAAGGATGTGTTAACAAAAAGGTGGGGGCGCATGGAAGGCAAGATTGCCTGAATGATAATTACAAATTTTATAATTAAAACTTCCTAATTTTTATATTTTAGTGGTTTTGATTACAGTAATAAGAATGCTTTATTTTGAGGATGTTATATAGATGAAACAATTATGGTACTGAAGTTGCAGACTCTCAATAAAAATGAAATATCTTTCCCAAGACTGATACGAAATATAGAAATGGAATCATCTGACTTCATCCATTCCTTTATTTATTCTTTAGCTGTCCTCTCTTGAACCTAGGTGTTCCAGAGAGAACTAGAGGCATTGGTAACCAAAGTCATGGTCAAGTTGAGACTGTGTGCCTTGTGTACCTGTTGGGTTGTTACTGTTGTTAAGTACAGATGAGTTCAACTGCAGGAGAAATTTGGAAAACACTTAGACAAACTAGTCTACATGTGTGTTTTCTTCTGGAATTCGGTATTCCAGCTTGATAAGATGTGGATAGTTGACAAGTCCACGTTTTCATTACCATGCCCTCTGGAAATAAAGATATTCCTTTCCTCCACCACTGTCATGTCTTGTTAAAGTTGCTTTATTTTTAAATTGCCGAGTCCTAGGACTTCTATTTTTTTTATATAATGATAGTGCCACATGAACTTTCAAAATATAACCTGGAACAATATGCATGTTTATAGAATAACAACTCATTTAAGCACAAGTTAAGCTTCTCTTCTGTTTTCTCCACTCTGCTACTTGGGCAACATAAATTTCGTTCATTGAGACTGTACTACAGGCTAAACACACTTTACATCCTTAACACGGTTGGTTCCATTTTAAAAATACTACCAACAGTAATAATGTACTGTGGGTGTAGGGAGGGTGAGGTGAGCTATAGCACACACATGGAGGGAGGTCAGAGGGCGACTTCTGCACTCATCTTGCTCGTCCACCCTAACATGGCTCTGGGAACTGAATTTAGGGTGGCAGTCTTGTGTGACAAGTGCCTTTACCTCTTTTTTTTTTTAATTTAATTTTATTTTATTTTTTTAATTTACATTCCAAATCACTTCCCCTTTCCCGTTTCCTCCCTCCCCGAAAGTCCCATAAGCCCCCTTCCCTCCCTCCTTTCTCTGTTCAACCCCCTCTCATTACTCTGTCCTGGCGTTCCCCTACATCCAGTCTTTCCAGGACCAGGGGTCTCTCCTTCCATCTTTTTAGAAATCTATTGATATGCTGATTGTGTCTAGGGTATTCTGAGATTCTGGGTCAATATCCCCTTATCAGTGACTTCATACCATGTGTGATCTTTTGTGATTGGGTTACCTCACTAAGGATGATATTTTCAAGTTCTGACCATTTGCCTAGGAATTTCGTGAATTCATTGTTTTTAATTGCAGAGTAGTATTCCATTGTGTAAATATACCACATCTTCTGAATCCATTCCTCCGTTGAGGGACATCTGGGTTCTTTCCAGCTTCTGGCTATTATAAATAAGGCTGCTATGAATATAGTGGAGCATGTGTCCTTATTGCATGCAGGTAAAGTCTCTGGGTATATGCCCAGGAGTGGTATAGCCGGATCCTCCGGAAGTGTCATGCCCAGTTTTCTGAGGAGCCGCCAGACTGCTTTCCAGAGTGGTTGTACCAGCCTGCAATTCCACCAGCAGTGGAGGAGTGTTCCTCTTTCTCCACATCCTCGCCAACAACTGCTGTCTCCTGTGTTTTTGATCTTAGCCATCCTGACTGGTGTGAGATGGAATCTCAGGGTTGTTTTGATTTGCATTTCCCTAATGACTAAGGATGATGAACATCTCTTTAGGTGCTTCTCAGCCATTAGATATTCTTCAGGTGAGAACTCTTTGTGTAGCTCTGTACCCCATTTTTTAATAGGGTTACTTGCCTCTCTGGAGTTTAACTTCTTGAGTTCTTTGTATATCTTGGATATTAGCCCTCTGTCGGATGTAAGGTTGGTAAAGATCATTTCCCAGTTAGTTGGTTGCCGCTTTGTCTTTTTGACGGTGTCTTTTGCCTTGCAAAAACTTTGTAATTTAATGAGGTCCCATTTGTCTATTCTTGATCTTAGAGCATAAGCTATATGATAGTATACATAAGCGACCCAAAGAACTCCACCAGAGAACTCCTACAGCTGATAAACAACTTCAGCAAAGTGGCCGGATATAAAATCAACTCAAGCAAGTCAGAAGCCTTCCTATACTCAAAGGATAAGCAGGCTGAGAAAGAAGTAAGAGAAATAATACCCTTTACGATAGCCACAAACCATATTAAGTATCTTGGCGTGACGCTAACCAAACAAGTGAAAGATCTGTATGACAAGAACTTCAAGTCTCTGAAGAAAGAAATTGAAGAAGACCTCAGAAGATGGAAAAATCTGCCATGCTCATGGATTGGCAGGATTAATATAGTAAAAATGAGCATCTTACCAAAAGTAATACACAGATTCAATGCAATCCCCATCAAAATCCCAACTCAATTCTTCATAGAGTTAGAAAGAGCAATTCAAAAATTCATCTGGAATAACAGAAAACCCAGAATAGCTAAAACTATTCTCAAGAGTAAAAGAACCTCTGGGGGAATCAGTATCCCGGACCTCAAGCTGTACTACAGAGCAATAGTGTTAAAAACTGCATGGTATTGGTACAGTAACAGACATGTAGATCAATGGAACAGAATTGAAGACCCAGAAATGAATCCACACTCCTATGGTCACTTGATCTTTGACAAAGGAGCTAAAACCATCCAGTGGAAAAAAGATAGCCTTTTCAACAAATGGTGCTGGCTCAGCTGGAGGTCAACATGCAGAAGAATGCAAATTGACCCATCCTTATCTCCTTGCACTAAGCTCAATTCTAAGTGGATCAAAGATCTCCACATAAAACCAGACACACTGAAACTAATAGAAGGGAAACTAGGGAAGAACCTTGAACATATGGGCACAGGGGAGAATTTCCTGAACAGAACTCCAATAGCTTATACTCTAAGATCAAGAATAGACAAATGGGACCTCATTAAATTACAAAGTTTTTGCAAGGCAAAAGACACCGTCAAAAAGACAAAGTGCCTTTACCTCTTGATTCAAGTCACCAGGCCTAACATAGTCAATACGTACTTGACCAGCAACAATCACTCTCTGTATTCTTTTGGTGGCATAAACATGATAGGCATTTTAAAAGCACCTAAAGAGAGAAGGGCATGGAGAAGTTGTGTCTGGTTAGCTTTTGTTAATATGTCTCTATTGTGGTTTTCCTTTCTCCCCGTCTCTTAATGAGTTGAATCAAGAGACACTACCACCTCCATTGGTTTCCCAGAAGTTCCTGCCCATCTCTTTCAAGAGTCATCTTAGAAGGAGACATGACTTGTGAGTAAGTATATTCTGAGCATTCTTTGTGTGTGGCATTAAACCTCAGAATGTAGTTAACTAAAAATAGTTTAGACACCAGACCTCATCATGAAAGCAGATGTACTCTACTAGCTGACAACTGCATGTTAACCTTAATGCAATCTAAAATGGTATGAAGATCTTATAGAATAAGAACCCATGATACCGAACAATGTAAAGTAAGAACTGGGTGATGATCCCTACATCACTTAGATTTTTCTTATTCTTATTTTATTTTGTCTGCATGTATGTTTATGTACCATGTGCATGACTGATGCCCATGGAAGCCAGAAGAGGGCATTGGATCCCCTAGCAATGGAGTTTTATAGATTGCTATGAGCTGCTATGTGTGTGCTGGGAACTGAACTCGGGTCCTCAGGAAGAACAACCAGTGTTCTTAACCACTGAGCAATTTCTCCAATCCCAGGACCCAGGATTTTAACACCCCACGACACTAACTTCATTTAGATTTTGTTTATCTTATTAATGAATAAAAAATTCTACCATTTTCTTAAATTAAAAGCAAAAAAATTAAAAATAGGCTGCAGTGATATGAAGATATTATTCCTAAGCTCAATCTAACAAGTCAGAAATACCAACAAAATGAGGAATGAATGCCATATGTTTGCCATTCTGCTGCATGTCCTCCCTACCTCATTTTCCACATGCAAAGTATCCACAGCATAAAAGATACACGGGCAAATGTCATTGTTAGCAGTGACACAAGGCTGCAGAGAGGGTAAACGTTCTATTGTTCTACCATATAAAATCCTGTCCACAGAATCTTAAAATAAGATGAAAATGCTCCCTGATGAGAACAGTATGCAGTCCCAGCACCACGGCCACTCTGGTTTCTTCTTTGGCCATGCCTGCTGACACCACACTTCGAGCAGAGGCAACATCACACAGGAATTGCCCCCGTGTTTTCACTTGAAAGCCCTGTGAGGCAGCCCACAAAATGTGGCAACCTCTCCAGTAAACTCTTACCATGCCACTCACATGGAGATTTATCATGAATACTCCCTTTGTTTGTTATAAACTCTCTACCATTTACCAAATATTTACTCTGCACTCTTAATAGAGGGCAGAGGAATGAAACACACAGGTCTTGCTCTAGGGCAATTTATCTTTATAGGATGTAAAAACCAGTCCCTTGTGAAATCTTACTAGAAATAAGAGATCCCTATAATTACATAATATTGTAGTGTCCAAGGTGCTTCTGAATCAATGAAATCTTAAAATACTACTACAGCAGAAAGATGTATGCAACACCTATTTTTTTTTCAAGAAGAAAAAAAAATAGAGAAATGAGCAAGACAGAATGGAACTGTGGTTTGCTTATGGTCAGAGAGGAAGTGGAAAAACTGAGTCGTGAGTGAATGTGTCTGAACTCCAAATTTAGGCCTTTTTACTCCTGCAATGCCCTAGCCCAAAGAGTTCTAAATCTAGCTCTGTTAGAGACACACCTTTCACTGCATTGGCATATGCTCAAAAGTTTTACAATATGGCTTGCTTAGAAAAGCTACTGGCACAAATCTTAGCTAAGTTAGAATGATCCTGAGACTCAGAGAACTCACTGCTGGTAGGCTGGATAATCTCTAGTCACTAGTTCTCTGGGATTTAACATTCTTATAGGTTAAAATAATTGTTTTAAACTGGCTCAGCAGTACTGAGGATCCTTTCTGAATCTAGTACACAGGATGTTCTTGTAAATGTTATTTAAAACAATTTAAAAATTCCATTTATCTAAACCTACATGTTTTGTGTCAATGGAATCTCTGAATCCCTGTTATAGATTTTCTTTTTTAATCAGCCCCACTAAGACCTAACTAAAATCACAATTAGTTCTAGAAGTTTGTTTCCCTTTGTCCTTGGGAAGTAACATTCTAAGAGTAATCTTAAGGCCAACCACCACCTGCAGCAGCACCTGGAACATAGACTTGCACTGCCACAGAGGAACAAAGCTGTCCCTGCCTCAGGCAGGGCAGACAGGAGCTGGTCAGTGGGTATGCCATACAGGCTACATGGAGACTGACACCTCATGTCACATTAATGGTAGGTATAGAAATCTTGAGATCTTTTACAGTCTTTATCAGATTAATATTTGTATTATATTTTACATATTCTGTGTGTCTCTCTTGAACACTCATGCTGTGTTGTGGATGTCTAGGTCAGAGGAAAAACTGCATGAGTTGGTTCTCTCCTGTCACCATGTGGGACCTCGGAAACCAAACTCAGGTCATAAAGCCTGGTGGAAAGTGCTGAGCCATCTCACTGGCTCTTTGTCCTGACTTTTCAAATACCCTTTACTCTTTTTTTCCTCCCAAATATTTAAAAAGGAACTAATTTTTAATGAAATATTAAATTTTAAAAATCGGTATATATTCTAAATATTCTACAACTGGGCAACAACACATCAAAGTTGAGTGTTAAGAGTACTGAACGTGGAGTGGCGGAGTAGCTCTCTGCAGTTCCAGGACTCACTCAGGATCAGGACTGGACATCCTCTTCTCTTTATTTTCTTATTATGTGGCAGGATGACTTAATGCTGAATGTGTCTAGTGTACGTCATTGGAGGATATGACTATGTCCTTCCTCTAACAAATAGGGAAAGCTGAAATATCCCCACAGGACTGAGTACAGGTGACCGCTCTTCTTTCTGAACCTAGCTTTTTTCTGTTTTCTGGCACTTGCCACAATATTTCAGAGTCCGCTGTGAGCTCTTCTTCATTCCCCAGCATATGACTATGAAAGTTTCAGGACCCAGGCCTTTCCTTTCTGTTTGTATTCACTCTCCTGGTGACCTTACCCACTTCTCTTCTCTTTCTAAAGGACTTTAAGCTGAAATTCAAAAATGCACACCTCTAGTGTATTACCTATAATAACTAAGTGGTTAAAAGTATGAGCTCTGGCCGGGCGGTGGTGGCGCACACCTTTAATCCCAGCTCTTGGGAGGCAGAAGCAGGAGGATTTCTGAGTTCGAGGCCAGCCTGGTCTACAGAGTGAGTTCCAGGCCAGCCAGGGCTACACAGAGAAACCCTGTCTCGAAAAACCAAAAAAAAAAAAAAAAAAAAAAAGTATGAGCTCTGGAGTCCAGAACTGTGGTCTAAACGTCAGCGGCACCACTGTGAAGCTGGTACCTTAGTAAGGGCCTTGGTATCTCAGACATATCTCCTCTGGGGGTCAGGAGGACTGTGTTAACAGTAAAGGCCATCCTATAGATTACAATTAACCCTAACCTTGCATGGATGTTGGAGGTTCTTCTTGTGTTTGTAAATGTGAGGTTCTGGCTCATCTTTTCCACAGTAAAGGCAGCAGCCCAATATCTCTTTTCAATAACCTTTGTGGGGAGGTCTTGACATCTTGACACCCTTTAGAAGCTGCTTTTAGTGGTATATATTCACTGTAAATAGTGTTGGTTTAGTAGTATGTGTTCACTGTACATAGTGTTTCTTTTTTTCACTCATGTACTTTATACTCATTCTATTCCTGCTCCCTCTCCTTGGTCCTCCCTCCTCATCCTCCCTCCTAGTCTCCTTCCTTTTTTCCGTCATAAACTGTATTTTTAAATGAATAATACTAGAATTAAAATGTATTGTAGTCCATTCCCCTGTTTATCAATTCCCCATCCATCAGCCAGCACCAGAACCACAACAGAGTCCACTGGAACCTACGCTGCTCACCCATCAGACAACACATCCTACAGTCTGACTGGGAACAGTATTCCATGGAGACCACCAGGAACTGCAGCACCAGCACCACATGCAGCGTGGCTCAGAACCGCAGACCTTGCTGATCAGGGATGTGCAGCAGAGCCTGAAAAACCTTCTACAAGCTTCTGAGGGTCAGCAGAGAGAATCTTTTAAGCCTAGCGCAGATTAATTCCTAGGCTCAGAAGCTGCACCTATCCCTAGCAGAGCGGAGACTACTGCCCGTACTCCATTCACACACTAATGCTGAGCGGCTTCAAAACTGAAAGCGAAGCATCATTCAGCTAGACTACAACCTGACAAACTGGGGTAAGAGCAAATAAGAATCCAAACAACCACTCAACAGGGGGAGACCAGAAAACAGAATTATCAACAACCTGACTCCAGGTACTAATGTCCCATCATGAAACAAACATGAATAACCAAGACAATATATATCTCCTATAGAAATTAACACCCCATGTAGTATTATTCCCTGAGAAATGCAATTTACCTAATGCAAATGGCAATTATTTTAAGATAGTAATTATAATATGTTCAAGGAACTCAAAAGAGAATATGAACAAATCCTTGAAGGAGGATAATGACTGCATAAACAACTCAATGAAATAATGAAAACAATTCAAGGCATGAAAGTGGAATTAAGAAATGAAATAAAATCTCTGAAGAAGAGACAAAATGGAATATAGCTCAAACAAAATAAAAACAAGACCCCCCCCCAAAAAAAAGCACTTGGGGCTGGGAGAGTAAGAGTAACATATTGTGGTTGAATCAAATAGAACAGAGAATCAGATGTCTCAAGGACAAGGTGGAGGGTCATTCGGTCAAAGCAAACATTAAACTTAAAAATCCCAGAACAAGACATGAAAGAAATCTGGGACACCATGCACATATGCACACGTGCACACACATTCATAAACAAACAAAAAACACCTATGAATAATAAATAAGAAAGAAAAAAATGAAACTTCCTTTTCATTGGAAACAAACAAACAAACAAAAAAACAATTCCTTTCCATGGGGAACAGAACAGCAACAAGGCCCACAGAAGAACTGATGTGAAACTGACGTCTACAGAAGACACTGAAAGAACTAATATGAAACTGACGTCTACAGAAGACACTGAAAGAACTGATGTGAAACTGACGTCTACAGAAGACACTGAAAGAACTGATATGAAACTGACGTCTACAGAAGACACAGAAGAACTGATGTGAAACTGACGTCTACAGAAGACACTGAAAGGACTGATATGAAACTGACGTCTACAGAAAACACTGAAAGGACTGATATGAAACTGACGTCTACAGAAGACACTGAAAGGACTGATATGAAACTGACGTCTACAGAAGACACTAAAAGAACTGATATGAAACTGACATCTACAGAAGACACAGAAGAACTGATGTGAAACTGACGTCTACAGAAGACACTGAAAGAACTGATGTGAAACTGACGTCTACAGAAGACACTGAAAGAACTGATGTGAAACTGACGTCTACAGAAGACACTGAAAGAACTGATGTGAAACTGACGTCTACAGAAGACACTGAAAGAACTGATGTGAAACTGACATCTACAGAAGACACTGAAAGAACTGATGTGAAACTGACGTCTACAGAAGACACTGAAAGAACTGATGTGAAACTGACGTCTACAGAAGACACTGAAAGAACTGATGTGAAACTGACGTCTACAGAAGACACTAAAAGAACTGATATGAAACTGACGTCTACAGAAGACACTGAAAGAACTGATGTGAAACTGATGTCTACAGAAGACACTGAAAGAACTGATGTGAAACTGACGTCTACAGAAGACACTAAAAGAACTGATATGAAACTGACGTCTACAGAAGACACTAAAAGAACTGATATGAAACTGATGTCTACAGAAGACACTAAAAGAACTGATATGAAACTGATGTCTACAGAAGACACTAAAAGAACTGATATGAAACTGATGTCTACAGAAGACACTAAAAGGAATATTTCATTTGGTCTGAAAAAACATTTTTAAGCAGATTATTTGAAGTTGGTTGAGTAGGAAGTTAAAGGAGGAGAGGCTAGATATGGAAGGAGTTCGGGAGGAATATACTAAAAATATATTCTAAAAGGATTAATACAATTACTAATTGTGCATTCTACATAATAGATTTGATTTGAAGTTCAAAATCTACAACCAAGTTCACTATTAAATGTCTGTAAAACAGGCCAGGTATAAGACTTAAAAAAAGTGCCCAGACTTCACCAACCAGGCGTGGCTATCATGTGGATCCAACCAGATACTGGTACATACTAAGCCAGTTTCAGTATCATCAGATCTTCTGCTCTTATAGATTGAAACAGCAGGAAAAGAAAAAAAAACCATACCTTATATAAAATTAAAATGTGTACTTTTATGATTTTTCAATGTAAAATTTGGTATTCTATGTTTTCTTCAAGTAAGTAAAAATCTGATTTGGTTATAATCTAGCTTTCAATCTAAAATCTAGATCAGTGGTTCTCAACCTTCTTAATATAGTCACCTCATGTTGTGGTGACCCCCTACCATAAAATAGTTTTCATTGTTTTTCATAATGTAATTTTGCGACTATTATGAATCCTAATGTAAATATCTGTTTTTTCTGATGGTCTTAGGTGACTCCTGTGAAAGGGTTTTCCTATCCCGAAAGGGGTCATGACTCATAGGTTCACTACTCTAGCTGTTACCAGGAAGGACGAACAGTAAGGACCAAATTTTGTATCTGAAATCCCATCCTGACTTGAAATTCTACCCTAACTTCAACATAGACCTCACTGATAAGTCAGGTAGGTACCTATGCCTACTCTGAGGCCACTGGAACTTACACATGTCACTATATAAGAGTCCATTCCTATCACTTATTTAACAACACACTGTAATAAAAGTTATTATAACACATACCTCAATGGAGAGGGGTCCTGAATATTTGCAATTACAAAAACAAATGGCTTATTTCAAGTTAGAAAGTGAACAAAAGTAAGAGTGGAATAGCCAAGATTAAAGCTTTTTGTCATGAAAACAAAACACCAAAATACCATTGTCTACTGCTTCATAGGCAAAAGAAAGAAAAGAAATCATTACATTCTCTCAGGTTTGCCTCAGATAGGCAGTCAACAGGGTACCTTATAGTAGCATAAGAGGTTTCCTACAAGATGACAGATAACCCAAAATTAGTTTCATCACTGGAAAGCATGGGTGAGGACTTACAGGATCTCCATTCTAGAGATGACCTGCACACTTTCAGATGGCTCAGCACAGGCGTCTCCTTACCTGGCCATTGTTTACTGTCTTTAAAAGCCTGCCCTGGATGCTTAGGAAATCTTAGTTTCAAGACTTTCCCGCATCTCTTATGTTTCTGTTTTATTTACTTCCTAAATCTTATAAGCCTCCCTTTTCCTTCCAGCAAGGACATTTTCAGGCCAGAGCAAACAGTTATAGAATATTCCCTTGTGGATAATAAGGTCAATCATTCTTAAGTACACTTGTCTCATTTCTGTCTTGTGGTTAATGTGTTCTATAGGAAAGTAAGAGATATTTGTACTAAAAGGTAAAAAAAAGTTTTCAGTTGTGACTGTTTAAGTATGTAACTATATAAATGCAGAGAAATTAAGGTTTTCATTCTTTTTCATGGTGTTGTAACCAAAATGTAGGTTTCTATAAGTTCAATTAATAGTCATGTATCTTTCACAAATATAACATGCACCAAAATGAAAATGGGATTTACATGAACAAGTGTTTCATACTTGTAAGGCTTGTCCTCTTACCTACACAGAGAATAGAACCAAACACAGAGCCCTGAAAAGCAAAACAAAAAGCAAAAAACGAAAAGAAATTGATGAAAGATGTTTTTAAATGTTCAATATTCTCAGAAAATATACATATAGTATACGCATACGTTTTAAAATGTTTACATGGTGTTGTCCTGTAACAGGGACACATGGTCAGCTATGGGCAAAATCTTCTGGATTTGTTAGTCAGCTGGGTGCCATGAATTCCCAAACACTGACCTTGTTGTTAGTCATAGAACATAGAGAAACCAGTATTACACAGGAACCTCATCACTACTGGCCAGCTTTCACAGAGGTAGAAGGGACTGTGCAGGCTACCAGGGATGTACAGTAGGAAATAGTCTCAGCCAGTGCACCCAGGGGCTGTGATAGTAAGTGGCCTGGTGTGGTGTCCACGCTGATGAAACCGTAGCAGGAACATTATTGGGGTAACCAACCACTCTCTGATTGGATTTAAGGCCCAATCCACAAGAAGGAACTCATGTCTGGTACCATTAACTGGACAAAAAAAAAAAAAAACCCTATGTCTTGGTATGCCTAATACTTATACCCAAAGACTAGTATGTCTCTCAACCCTTCTCAGAGAAACTTTGTTTTGTAATAGACTGTGATGAATATAGAAATTTATAACTAATCCATATGCAGAGAATAAAAGACTGAAGAAAGCTCAGTCCTAAAGGGGATATTTTTACCATAATTTGTGATAACTGGAAACCATAGGTGTGGAGCTTCTAGACCAAATTTTAAACTATTTTATCACTTTCTCACTTCAAAAACATAAATAACAACAAACCTATTAGAATTTCGATTCCAAATGCTTTGAATCTACAGATAAATTTGGAAAGAATGGTTAACATATAACATTTTCAATTCAAGAACACACATATATTTTTCATTGATATTCATCTGAGGCAGGTTTTATAGTTTTAAGAGGATAGTTCTAGAATATTTTTTATTCATTCCAGATCACGTGAAAATATGTTTAAAGAATTGTTTCCCAAATTCTGTCTCTGATTTCTTTCTCCTGATTTACTGTATTGATTGGGATTTCAGGAAAATACCTCACATAAGAAATGAAAATCAATAAGCAGATCTCCCTTTATATGTTCACAGCATTAAAAACTGTTCCTGATTTTGAGCTATAGTTTTTTTTTTTTAAATCTAAGAAGTTCTTCCAATATCTGATATTTTGGTGGAGTTTATAATAAGTGGAAGATGAATGGATTGTGTGGTATCAGAATGAACATATATTTCTTCTCCTTTATTTTGGTAATACAATAATTACACTGGTTGATATTTTTATAGTTTATGGAAAAAATACATATACCATTAAATACACCATTTTAAATAAATGTTCAATCTAGTGGTTTGCAGTGTGTTTGTAAAGCTAGACAACTTTATAATTCCAGAACACTTTGATGTCCTTAAAAACGAACTCTATATCCACATTCCCTCCCTTCAGCCTACACAACCACTAACCTCTTACATTTGTTTCTATGAGTTTTCCAATTCGAGACATTTATTGCAGATGGAAACATGCAATGCCTGGTCTTTGTACTTAGAGTCATTGGTGCTATACTCTTGCAGAACTTCATTCTTTCTGTGGTTACAAAAAAATTCCTTGCACAAATACAACATATTTGCTTATTCATCCATCAGCTGATGGGTATTAAGTTGTTCTTACTTTCTAACTATGAATAATACCTAGGAGGGGAACCTGCTGCATAATGTGGCGATTCTGTCAACCTTCCTGAGGAACTATCACTGTGTTCTTCCAAGAGCGACGAGTCATTCCTACTCCTACCAGCAGTACAGGGAACTTCTACTTTTCCCTACAAACACTTGTCATTCTTCTTTTCTATTTACGTCACCTTGGATAAGAAGCGGGTGAGAATCAAACTGTGATTCTGATTTGCAATTCCCTAATGAATAGAAAGCAAGTATATTCCCATACACTTAGCTGCTGACTGTATATCTTCATTGGAAAAAAATGTTTATTTACATCTTACTGAATTATAAGAATTTAATATTTTATTCTAAACTGACTCAAGTTCATCACCAATGGCATTGTAGTAAACATGGTTTCCTATTTCTGTGGGCTATTTTTCACTTTTTTGACCACACCTTTGCAGTAAAGGTTTTTAATATTGATGGTAAGGTAATTTATTCTCTCTTTTATTGTGTGTATCAGGGGTCTTATTCAAGAAATCACTGCCTAATCCAAGGACAATAATGATACAGGCAACATTTGTCAAAGCCTGAACACAGTTTGACACAGGGCAGAGGATATTATAACACTTCCTAAGTAGCTAAAGTTTAAACCCCAAAGATGGGTAATATTCCAGAAGATACTCTACTATGAGGCATGTCAGTAACAACAAAGTCTCACCTCTGAGCTCCAGCCAGAAAATGAGAAAAGGCAGCAGCAGTATGGAGGACTGCAAGCTTCCACCCAGATGTGCTGGTTATCAACCAAGGCTAATACTTTTGAACTGTATAACTAAAGTGCAAGGCACACATATGATCAGATCTATGTTATATTCAGGTGACATATTTTGAAGCATTTTACCTTAAAATAACTAAAGATTACAGGATAGTTGAAGTATCATGAAATACTTATAAAAGTTTACCTGTTGTCAACATTTTGTTCCACGTACTTGGTAATTTCATATCCACACATTCATTCACATAATACTTTCCTGAAAAACCAAGATTATACATACAGGGCCCTGCTTGCCTAGATAATTCAGTGTAGGTTGCTTTAAAATAGGGAGAGTTTCCTATTAGTCATAACACAGATAGCAATGTCAGTGAATTTAACAATGCATTCTTTTTGCTAGCCATATTTCAATTTTGCAAAGTGACCTAAAATGTATTACAGCATTTTGCTCTTATATACAAAAGCCACTTTAAGGTAGTTAAAACATTTCCTGGTAACATATCTTTGGTAGTATTCAATCTGGAACACTTCCATGCCCTTCTTGTTTATGGCATTTGACAGCAGTATGTAGTTCCGGTCCTTTTCACTTTCTTCTCACATGCTCTTCATTCTTGACTTGTTTGTTTCCAGTCAACAAGTTCTTGCTGTACATTGCCAGATGGAATACTATACAAGTGATGCTATGTCCTTCTCAGGCTGTTACACCCAGAGGCGCACACACTGTCTCCCTAGTCCTTGATGGTGCTCCTAATTCTGAACACACAGTTGTGGTCTTCCCTGTTTTCTTCATCATGCAATTACCATTTTTTCCACAACTAATAATAAATCTGTAGAGACATATTACAACTGTAAAGTAGCCTATTCCTCAAGAATAAATTTTATAACAGTATTTATATTGTTATAAAAAGTAACCTCTATATATGAAGGAAACCTAATTCATTTAAAGTGAGAGTTATGTGCCTGAATCAATTCCATGCCAGTTTAAATATGTTTTATTGCACTAGACTATGTGCACTGGGTGTTTATGAAAAACTGCTCATTAACTGTCCAGTCACTGTAGAAAATAGGCAATATAATTTTTAAACCCAACTAGTATCAATGCTTTAATGTTTGTCCCATAAAAAGAAATCTAGCTTATGTCAGAAAGGGGTGTTATAAATAAAATGATACAATGTCTTTTTCTTTATCTTTTAGAAAATATTATTTTAAAAAGAAAATAGAAACTTGTATTGAGAGTCCACCTTCATTCAAATTATGTATGATTCAGATGACAACCACTAATTATTCCTTATCTTTTCCTGGGCAGTATGACTTTGGGGAGAGCTTTAACTTAAATTAAGCATAGCCTCATGTAAAACATTCAAGTCTTCTGGTTCCATGTTTGGTAACAAGGAAAAGGAGGGTAATGTTTGAGAAAGAAAACATTTTTTTTTGTTTAAGATATAGTTTTAAATAAAAATAGCAATTTTTAAAGCTGCTTCCTACTCATCTCAGTACCATGCCTCTCTGTATTATGGAGAGGATCTTTTCAGTAAGCAGCTAGGTCATTATACAATTCTTGACAGAAGCCAGTTACCCTGAGTGAGGTCACCAGGTAGGCCAAGGCTGCCACCCTTACTTGCTGAAATGCATATTCTGCTAAAGTCCTATTTTCCTTTTGAACCCAGAATCTCATCTATAATTTTTGTCTCACTACACAATAAGCTCCATATTTATGACAAAAGAATAGTTTTGTGGGTTTTTGTACATGTTGTTGTTGTTTTGAACAATAGTGTTTTATTGCTTTGTTTTATTGTTCTGCAAAGCATTTATAGACAGTTCAAATGGTTAAAACAAAAAAAGGAAAGGTGGGGGAGGAATGAAAATGGTCAAAAATATAATTTTCAAATGAGGCAAAAGGAGCAGCTATACTTGCTGCCCCCCAATCCATTCTACTGCTACATTATCAGCTGGAGAATTTATAGATATGAAAACCTCTCCACACACACACACACACACACACACACACACACACACACACACACACATACACACACCCCACACACCCACACATCCCACACACCCACACATCACACACACACACACACCACACACACACACATACACACATACACACACACACACGCCAAACAGCACAACCAAAGGTCAAACATCTCTAGATCCAACTCAGGTTTCTGTACTTTCCTTATTATGCATACTTCATGCTAAACGGCAGGTATCTTCTACAGACCACCAGCAGAGGGCTGATACTTCAACTCAAGGAACTTGGTACACCACTGGCTTCAGTGGTACACTTCTCATGATCTTTTGTTCAAACATGATCTTTGTTCAAGATCATATGCTAAGTGTTAGAGAAGGTTTAAATGTCTACAAAGAACTCCATGGCTTACTGGGTTTGCTTCCTGTTTAGAAACTGCAGTCATACACAAGAAGAGAATGTTCTGAAAATATATTAATAACCATTTTCCACTCATTTATTAAAACTTATGATGCGCTAAGCAGGGGTGGCACATGCCTTTAATCCCAGCACTTGGGAGGCAGAGGCAGAGGCAGGTGGATTTCTGAGTTTGAGGCCAGCCTGGTCTACAGAGTGAGTTCCAGGACAGCCAGGACTATATAGAGAAACCCTGTCTCGAAAAACAAAACAAAACACCTATGATGCTCAATATAGTAGCCACTAGCCACATTAGGCTATTAAAAAAATTAGGTAAAGCTTAAAATTCAGTTTATCAGTTCTAGTAGCCACATATCAAATACGTAGTAATTTTTAGCATGTAGCTCTGGATGCCAATCTAGGTGACATAGATATCAATGTTTCAACTACCATGGAAAAGCCTATAAGTGCTGTCAAGCAGGTTTAAAGGGCAAAATTACAATCCTCTTTATGATAGATTATAAAGCAAAGAAATCTATAAACAAGTCTCCTGACAGAACATACAAGTTTTATCACGCAAAGGTGAGACAGCAGGGGAGTGAGAAGCTTAGTAATAGTTCACAAATACCAGTCAATTTCTTGCTGTGAAAATGATCCTATATACTAGATTCTTCCTAGATACTCTGTGAACCTACTGATTAACTATATAATGTACATATGGATGAATATTGTATGAGAAATGAACAATCAACTACAGTCATGCATTATCTAACTATGAACATTCTTCCTGAAAAATCTGCTGCTAGGTTATTTTGTCTGAGAGCGCATCACATGTATGACTTCACTAGGCAATGAAATCTGACATGACCACTGCCAAATACATGGTTTGTTGTTGTCCAAAATACCATGATGATCTAACACTATTCTTCAGTTCACTTACTCTCCAATTTTAAAACTACCCAATGTGTATTAGAGAACATGTATCAGAAGTTTCTTTACTTGATGTTTCCAAATATGTAACGTAGATACTTTTCTTTTAAAAAGGAGGCTTCCCAACTTCATAACTTTGCATCTAAGGTACTTTAATGCCAAGTAGATGTCATATACTACATCTGTTCCTAAAACTTCTATGGACAGGAACATGAGACAAATATAAAAAAATAAATCCACAAGTCACGATTTTTACTCTCAAAATCAAGCATTATAAGTTCAAAGAGACTCAGCAACTCAAGAACTGTTGCCTGGATGACTATATGATTGCTGTGGCTCACAGCATGAGGCAAAGCCCATGTAGACACATGACAGGGCATAGCAGATGACAAGACAGCATGACAAGTCCACAAGCATGTCAGCCATTACTGTTATGAAAGATGCAGAGACACATCCCAGGGGCTAATTTTACATTGATTTAGTTTCCTTTATCTTTTTCAACCTTCCTCATGGTTCATCCATCTTGGTTAGCTTGTCAGCTTTATTCTCATTTTCTCTTACAAATCCTGAGTTTCCTCTTTTCAGGTATTCATACTGGGCAAAGCGAACAAAATGAAAGCAGAATTCCCTAATTCATTTCATTTCATCAAGAAGAACAGTTTACAAAGCTACTGACTGTCTTTGGAACTGTTCAGTGTGCTCTGAGTGCAGCTCGAGAGAGGTGGGAAAGTCATGTGTTTCAGCAGATTGGTTGGAAGCTTGCACACGGGCTACAAGGTTTTCAGGTTATGACCCAGTTTTTCCCGCTTACCTTGGCTTTACCGTCCTGGGCTGACATATATCCGACGCACATGCTCTCTGTAGTGTGGCTCCACAGAAATTCCACTGTGTGAACAAGAACACAAATAGGCACATTCACATTCACAGATGGAAAATAAATCTTTGCCCTTTTTAATAGAACAGTTAAAGATAGCTTTATTTTTAACACTCTTTCCTTACTTTCCATTTGCTCCTTCATAAATGTCAAAATGATTTAGTACTCAAAGCTGTAATGCCATTTACTGTGAAATGAAAAATATATTTCTTTCTTGTCAGAACTTATGATTATTACATGTAAAATAAATGCTCATGGTTGAGCTTAGAACATTGAATACATTCTACATTCATAATACTGTATACAATGATTTAGTAAATGCAATATTCCATAGTATAATTTCTTTGAACATACATACATGCACATGTGCACAAATGCCTTGAGTCTACTTAAGACACTATAGTCAGGATAGACAAATGAATCAGGACTAAATTGTTACAGGCAGTAAAGAAATGCTCCAAGAATGAGAGCCACTTATCAAAAGATCCAGGGGTCAGTGTGGATGTCTCTCATGGCCAAGTCTGCTCTCAACAAAGTGACAGTGATGAATTCTAACAACTGAGCACATTAAGAACCAAAGAAGCCAAACTGATAGAAACAAGCTCTTCCTTTCTTGCAGCAGAGTCAACAAATAAACATAGAAGACATCTATTGAGTGCTTGTGAGTCAAGCCTGATGGTATGAGTTCAAAACATGAAATTCACAATGGGAGGGGAGAATGGATTCCCTAGAGTTGTTAACTTACTTGGATATACACTCTGTGACACCTGCATGTTCCCCACATTATATTATCACAACCACCATCACCACCACCACTACCACCACCACCACCACCACCACCACCAGCATCACCACCACTATTGTGACTATTATTATTAAAAATTACTCTCATAACTAGACATTGTAAAATCCTCCTGATGCTTGGGGAATAGTGTAGAAGAAGGGGTAGAAAAAAAATGGAAAAATGCAAAGAATCATCTTCAAGCAGACATAATACGAATAGTCATGATCTGGGCCTTATTCGCATCAGAGAGACTTCCTCCTGAAGCAGACAGAACAAATACAGAGACCCACAGCCAGACGCTACCCAGAGATAATTATACCTTGGAACACACAGTTCTAAACAAGATGTCTCTATAAATTTCTCTCCTCAGAGGTAAGGAAACCCCACAGAAGACAGAAAGGACAGAGGACACCTGGAGAACAAGGCCCTCAAAAACAGATGAGCATACCTCATAGCAACTCAGAGTCTGGCACGGCAATCGTAGGCCCTTCATGGTCCTCTACACACAGACTACAGCTTTCAGTTTAGTGTTTTTACAGGACTCCCAAATGTGTACCTGAGCGGGTCTCTGACTCCTGTGCCTTCTCTTGGGGTTCTCTATTCTCCTGCTGGCTTGTCCAACTTTGATATGATGGTTTTTGCTTTATCTAATTATACTTATTTTGTTATGTTTGATTGTTATCTCTCAGAATCCTGCTCTTTTCTAATGGGAAACAGAAAAAGAGTGGATCTGGATGGGAAGGGAGGAGGTAAAGAACTGGGAGGAGTAGAGAAAGGGAAAACTGTATTCAGAGCAAATTGTATAAAAAAGTATCTATGTTTAATAAAAGAGAGAATATCAAAACAAAAATTATAATCATAAACTCACACCACCTGTGGTTGCCTGAACTGAGTCTACACAAAAACTGTCAAAAGTCAGGCATGGACAGGGAGGGTCTCAAGAGGACTAGTCAATTGTCCTTCTGCTGAAGTACTGATACAGTCTAGGAGAAGGAAGTCATTGGCTTTAGTTGTCTACCCATTAGTGATCCATTCAAGTTCCAACAAATTGTTCCAAACTGATGTCACATAGGGAGCTCTGATTAAACTCAAACAAAGTTAAGTAACACATGAATTTGGGAAAGAAACTTTTGGGGAAGATGGAGGGGTGGTGGTGGTGTTAGGGATGGTTGGGAAAATGCAAGGGTGTGGGAAAGGAATAACCAGAACACATTATATACATGTACACACTGTCACTGAAGAAACTTACTAAGAGTTTGACAATCATGTTTACCAGAATTAGTGGGTGAACATTTATATAACATCATGTTATTTGCAGTCTCAATGTATCTCTTTTAAACATTTCTTATCAAAATGTAAAAAGGTAAATTTGTTGTAGAATAAACTTTATGAGCTTTAACTAAATGAGAAAGCTAATTTCAACAACTAGGGATCAAACAAAATTGCTAGGTGCTGACCATGCAACTTATAACATAACCACTGAAATACAACACTCAAAATGCAGAACCAAAACTGAATGGGAATATTAAACAGCTTGATACTGCCATGAACTCCACTTAGTAACTCATTAGAATGCTTTAATTTATCAGAGCAATTTTGCCAAAGTAAACTTCTCAAGGAGAAGTTGAGAGAAATTCTTAAAAGGAAACATGAGACTAAATGCAGGATGCCGCCTGGATTGTATTCTGGACTGGGCTTACAAGGATGTTACACAGATACTATTGAGACAAGTGCTGACATGTTTAGAAGAATGCCCTTGTTCTTCAGAAGTACACATTGGTGGATTAGGAGTAAAGGAGTTTAAATCTCTAAAATATTTGAGGAAAGGTTGTGTAGAGAAAGGGACAAGTGATGGAGGATACAGAAGATAATTTAGAAAGGCAAAGCAATAGCACACCTGAGAGATGAATCCATGGGACCTCTTGTACAAGTCTTAAAACTTTCCCATACTCATGAAATATCTACATAAAATGTTACAAACAAGACTTCACACATACACAAATAACACAGAAAACATCTATTGTTGTGAAGAGACACCATGTCCATGGAAACTGTTTATAATAGTCCTTCTTCATATATTGTGTCTTAACTTAAACACCATCTTTTACTTAAAAAATAAAAGCATTTTATACTAAATAAAAAGCATTTAAAAAAAAACTCAACTCCAAAACGTTTAACGCTGGCTTATAGGTTCCGAGGTTTAGTCCGTTATGTCATGATGGGATGAACAGTGGTGCACAGCACAGGCAGACGTGTGGTGTAGAAGTAGCTGAGAGTGCTACATCTGGATCTACAGGCAACAGGGGAGAGACCTTGGTCCTGAGCACCTGAAACTTCAAAGCCCACCCCTAGTGACACACTTCACTATACTTTCAAAAGCTATACTTTCAAACAGCGCCACTCCCTATGAGCCTATGGGGGTCATTTTCATTCAAACCACTACTAACTGCAAGTGCAACTTTCCAGATTCTAAGTTTTTAAAAGCATTTTTAAAAGTCTTGCTATATTTTTCCAAAAAATCTCCAATGTGCTTGATAATAAAATTGCATTGCCCAACATCGAGTCCTTGGCATTCCAGGCCATTCATCTCTGTGCTAATTATGCTTAAAGACATGTGTTAAGTCACAACATGGGAAGAAGAGTGGTCCTAGGCACTGAAGGTTTTGCCAAACATGTGGGAAAACAGAGAAAGGGGGGGGGCAAGATAGGCTTCCTCAGAAACATGGTTCCTTCCCTCATTATTAATTAATTATCAAACCTGGCAGCCTGCTAAGCAGACTCTCAGCTGCCGAGGGCAGGAAAACAGTCGTGCAATGAAGTAACTTCACCAGATGTTTTTCCTTCCACACACATTTGCTTTGAGCTTCAAAAATCTTCAAGTCCAGAGCAAGGTTTTGAATATGCTAAGCTGCCCAACAGAGCAAAGGCTCTGATCTTAATGAAGTTCTCTATAGAGCAATGATTTCATTAAAAAAAAAAAACAGCAGCTAAGACAACACTAAAATTGTGACTTCTTGTTTAATTAAGATGGCAACTGCTTAGGAATGAGACAGGCCCTACAGAAGAGAAACACAAAGACACACAAAGCAAACACACATACCCAGCAAGAGAGCCCGGGAACACCACTAACACAAACATGAAAAACACACAGATGTGTGCGCGTGCACATATCACATCTGGTATTAGTGTTTGCCTTCCACTCTTTCTGAATAGGTTTCTTCACTGCCGGCTTCCCCCATCACCACTGTGTAGGGCAGGATGGTTGGCTTGTGAGCTTCCAGAGATTTTTCTTGTCTTTGCCTTGGAGTTTCCCAAAGAAATGCTGGCATTTTAGATAAGTGTACTACCACATCCCATTTTGTGTGGATTCTGAGGATTTGAACTCTGCTCCTCATGCTTCTATGACAAGCACCTTATCCACAAAGTTATTTCACTAGTCCCCTTTTAATGATTTTAAAAACATTGTTCTCCCTAAAACTGTAACTCAAAGGGGCTAGAGAGATGGCTCAATGGTTTCAAGTACTTGATGCTCTTCCCGAGTTCCATTCCCAGCACCCATAGGGTGGCTCACAATCCTCTGTAACTCTTAGTACCAGAGGATCCAATGCCCTTCTCTGGCTTCTTGGGCACTAAGTACATGTAGTACAAAGAGACATACATGTATGCAAAACACCCATATACATAAAAATAAAAAAGATCCTTTTTGAAAAAAATGGAACCCACATTCAGAAAATATGAAGATACTTAAATTTATAATGCAGAGGTATTCAAAACTTTATCAAATATCGTTTTGATCCAAAAAGTTTTCAGTAAGATTTTTAGCTATATAGTTTAAAAGTTCTTAATATAACACAATGTCTACATTTATTTGTTCAATGTTTTCACAAATATTTGTTATCCCCTACAGAATGCAATATACTGTACTGGCATATTATTCTTTCATTTAAAAAATTATTTTATTTTTGTTATTTTTTTAGATTCTTCTCTCATATATGACATCCCAACAGCAGTTTCCTTTCCCTCGCCTCTGCCACAGATACTCCTCCCCACCTCCCTAAATAAAGGGCAGGCCTACCAAGGGGATCAACCAACACTACATAACTAGCTACTATAAGCCCAGGCACGTACCATTACACCAAGGCTGCATAAGGCAACCCTGAGGGAGGAAAGGGGGTCCACAAGTAGGAAAAGATTCAGGGACAGACCCTGCTTCCACTGTTAGGATTCCCACAAGAACACCAAGCTACTCAGTCATAACGAGCAGAGGACCTAGGCTCCCCGATCTCTGTGAGTCCCCCATAGGTCCTGGTCACTTGATTCTGTGGGTCCTGTTCTCCTGGTGTTCCTGACCCCTGTAGCTCCTGGGATCCTTCCTCTCTCTCCAAAACAGGACTCCCTGAGCTCTGCCTAACGTTTGGTTGTGGGACTGTGCATCTGCTCCTGTCAGTTGCTGAAGTCTCTCTGCTCTCTCAGATGATGATTCTGCTAGCTCTAGTCCCAGAACACTCTGCAGGCAGGACAGACTGTAGGTTGAAGGTTCTATGGCTAGACTGGCCAATACATTATTTTAACAGCAACAATTCAAATCATTATGTGAGGACTATGTATTAGTTCAGGGTAGTCAGAAAGATTCAGAAATAATCATTTCTGATTAGAGAAAGCCTCTGAGCCAATTAACTTAATGGATTATTTCTTGGTACAGGATATCAAGGAAGCAGGACATGGAAAAAGTAATAATGAGAGTTAATCACTAGCCAGACAATGTCTTCCACTGAATTCATCACCCAATTCCATGAAGGCGTGGCTGGGGCTCCAAGAAGGTGCACAGCACAGATTAGGTCATGTTAGCAAGTACACAAAAAGAATGAAAAATGGATTCTTGCATCTCAAAGTTTGTGTTCTTTCACTTTAATCAGTATGGATAATATGCTTATAATTAGGTTTATATATTAAGAAAAGTAAAACCCTTAAAAGCACCAAAGACCAGACTACTCCAAACACAAACATGGCTTTTAAAATGTTTTAAATATGCTGTAAAGAAAGTTTTTAAAACTATAACAAAATTCATTGACCATAGGTGCCAAAGTTAGTGTACTTAAATACACTAAAATACATATGTAGATATGTATGCATTAAAATGATCATTTTGAGAAAATATTTGCAATTCATACCACAAAGGGCTACTTTCTCACTATGTAAAGATCTATTACAAATCAATAAAAAGACAACTTACAAAGAAAAGCAAAATGAATTTTAGCTAAGAAGAATATGAATAGTTGTAAAACACATGAAAATATGTTTTACATTATGCAACGTAATGCAGGACTGGTTTTGTGTTAGTGGTAGAAGACTTATGTATTTTATAACATACTTACCCAGCATGAGCACTTACCCTGGAAGATCCTAGCATCTCCTTGCATTACAGATTGCTAGAAGAATTGGAGTGTTATACTTGGGGAGTATTTTTGTCTTTAATTTTTAATATGTATTTTCTATTAATATAAGGTAATGGCTTTATCATGGTATATTTATTGCTCTGCTTTCCTTGTTCCTCTCCAACAACTTTCTTTTCTTGGGGTTCTGTTTGTTTTTTTATTTCCTTCTTTCCAAGGGATTTTTTCCCTCTGATTTCTGACTACATGGATTTCACTGCCCCAAGAAAGATTTCTTCCTCAAAATCAAAATCAACAACAAAAATCTTAAAAAGGAAGGCACTAGCTGCATTATCTTCTTTTCAGCACTCTTAACAGGCTTCTCACTGCATGAAGGATCTCACTTGTGACTCACTGACTTTAGAGTTCCCTAATGTGCCATGATGCAGTTTGAAAACACCAATTACAAAAGAAATAATTCTGCTTAATAAAGTTCTTCCGGTCCCAGCAGCTGCAGGAGCCGCGGGTTACTGTGCAGACATGGCCAAATCCAAGAACCACACCACACACAACCAGTCCTGCAAGTGGCACAGAAATGACATCAGGAAACCCCACAGTCACAAAGACACGAATCTAATAAGGGGGTTGACCCCAAGTTCCTGAGGAACATGCGCTTTGCCCAGAAGTACAAGAAAGGCCTGAAGAAGATGCAGGGCGACAATGCAAAGGCAGTGAGTGCGCACGCAGAGGCCACCAAGGCCCTTGTGAAACCTAAGGCCATCAAGTCCAAGGTGCCAAAGGGCCCCAGCCGCAAACTCAGCTGTCTGACGTTCATTGCTCACCCCAAGCTTGGGAAGTGGATTCGAAGCTATTATGGCCAAGGGTCACAGGCTCTGCCAGCCAAAGCCCAAGGTTAAAAAAAGGCAGAGGCCACAGCTCCAGATCATTCCCAAAGGAACCCAGGCCCCTGCCAATGTGAAGACAGATGGACTGCTGTGACATACTATTTGCAGATGAACAGTGTCCCATGCTGTTTTTACAAATAAACTTGAGGCAAGGGGAAAAAAAGTTAAGGGGAAAATAATGTATAGAGATGATGATATCTCTTTTGTGAAAAAAAAATTCCTAGAAATTCTGATTATCCTGATAATCTTCATTGGCAATGAAGAACTAATTTCTTCTCTACTTAGATTAAAATAGTCTGAACAATCATTCGCTATGTCCACTTGATCAGTATCTTCTTATCTTAAATCTAATAGAAAAGTAGGAGATGCTGGGAGCCAACAGGTATATCTTAGCATATTTGACTCCATGTTTGATTCACTCCCAGGGCCAAGCTTCTATTTCTCATGGATTTAATTGTTTTTTAGTAATCAGCTGACCCTTTTGTAGTCAGGCAGTTAGCTTGAAAAATAGATGGTTGCCCTCACAATACATCCTGTTTGGCGGAACGCTCTGTTTCACCATGGGAACTTCCTACCCCTGAACAGTTATGAGTTTCCTCCTCGCTTACTGCTTATAAACCAGTAAAAAATAAAGTTTCTTTGGAGCTTGATCAGAAAAAAAAAAGAAGTCTGAACAACTGAAATCTGATGTTGTCTTGCCATGTATTTTTAACTATCGGGGAAGGCTTTATTATGATGTAAATATCATCTAATATTTTTAAATGTTCCTGCTTTCATGACTATCCAACCAATTCTTATGAAGGTACATGAAAAAAAGTACCTACCTAACTTTTAATGGGTACACATACTTAGGGTAAATTTTTATATATTAAAAAATAATCAGAACCAACAAAACAATGTAGTTGACAACTTTCCCAAACTATTTTTCTATTCTAATCTTTAAAATGTCAATGTAATAAGTTTGTAAAAAAAAAATATGACTAGAAAACATGTTTATCTCAAAGATAAAACTTGTGTGCGCGGCGCGTGTGTGTGCGCGCGCGCACACACACACACACACACACACACACACAGAATTATTCAATTACCTGTTGTTTTGATTTATAGTTAAACCAAAGACTACCCACTGTCACGCACACCCCTAAGCAGCAAGACAGCATTTCAGAGCAAGGAAGAGGAGGCTAAGATGTCCAGATGAGATGGAGCAGTAGATGGGTCTACCCCCTGGATTTTCATGGTTACACAGGGTACTGTACTCAACAGAGAAGAGTAGGAATGCAGCCTGATGTTCTAAAATGAATCTAACAGAGGAAGATAACATCTTGATACTACTACAACATTGCAAACATGAATAAATATAATCTAAATAAATTTAAACTTTTAACAAATAATTTAACTCCTGTTTTTGTTCCAATGAAAAGTATGAGTACTATGAAAAATCAAAGTATGCCTCCTCTAAAGCATAAAAAGCCCCAGAGTAATGGCTTCCAGTGAGAGTGGCTGAAGTGAAATTCCAAAGAATTCAAATGAGTAATGGTAAATAAGTTCAAAGAAAAGAGGACAAGGATAAATTCCTTAATGAAGCCAAGCGAGTATAAACAGCTGAATAAATGAAGTCAATGTAAGATGTTGACAATGGAATTTAGTAAAGATAGAAGAAAAAGTAAACTGAAATTATGCTAGAAAAAAATTATTTGATAATTCAAATAAATAGCTGAGTGAAAAGCCTCATCAATGGAATAGATCATAGGGAAAGCAGAAGACGAATTTGGTACATCCAGTCAAAGTCAATAAAATATTAAAACATAAGCAAATGAAAAACAAAATTGAATATGCCAGATGTTTGGGACATTACGAAAAGACAAAATGCAAAAATTACAGGCATATAAGAAAATAAAGACCATGCCAAACTGTACAGAAAATATTTTCAAAATAATCACAGAATACATTTTTCCAAATCCATGGGAAAAGATTGCATTTTCAAAAAGAGAATATTACAGAAAACCAAATACCAGAAAAGAAACTCTGATACTATATTATAATTAAAACTTTAAAATGTAAACTGTACAAAGAAAATATATTGAGAGCTGTAGGAGAGAAATACTTTGCCACATATGAAGGCAGCCACGAAGTAATAGCTAGCTTTCTCAACAGAAACTATAAAAGCCTGAGGGACATGAAATGATTCTGAAAAACAATAGGTTTGAAAACCTAGACCACCATATTCAGCAAAACTATTCATAATTGAGAGAAAGAAAATAATCTGTGTCAAAAGCAAGCCAAAGGAATTTTGACCAGTTGTCTAGACAATCCATATAGAAAGAAAGGAATTCAATGTTGTTAAGAGAGTAACAAATACATCAAACAAACTACAGGGAGTTGGGGGGAGATGCTAGAAAATTAAGCAAATAAATAAGAAAACACCAAACACTATAAAATAAAAAAATGACAGAAACTTATAAACATATTTCTTTAATAACCTCAATAGCAATGGTCTCAATTCCAAAATCAAAAGACATTGACTTGCAGATATTAAAAAACAAAAACAAAAACAAAAAACCAGGATCCATCTATTTGTAACCTCCAAGAAACACATCTCACCATCAAAAACCAACATCACAACCTTAGAATATAAAAGGATAGAAAAAGGTATCCCAAGAAAATAAAACTAGGAAATAAGCAGATATAAACATATTATGCAACAAAATTGAAGTCAAAGAAAAGCTAACTTAATAAGAAATAAGAAAGACACTTCATTCTAAATAAGGGAACAATTCATTCAAGGACATTAGAATTTTAGACATATTTATACCAAACACAATTGAACCTAATTTTTTTAAAAACAAATACTACTAGATATTAAGTCACAAATTAACTTCAACAAAGTAATAGGGAAAAACTTAAACATCACATAATGACCACTAGATAGGTCATCCTGTCTTTAAAAAAATAAAGAGAAGAGGAAACATAATAGTTAAATGACATCATATATCAAATGGACTTAACAAATAGCTACCAAACATTATGTCCAAATTTTGTCTTAGTAGTAATCAACCACTTTCTAATAGGACTTATGACCTGCTCAACAAGAGACCATACCTGGTACTGGAAACTTAGCTAACTAACTACTCAGAGCTAGTAAAATCATGGTTACTGGAGGAGAATTTACAACCACTAATCTACTAAACCAGCATAATCCTTAACAATATATATAAACATTTCTCCTTATACACACAGATAAGTGAAATCTTCACTCCTTATGAAGAAACTTCTCTTTGCAACAGATGGACACCACTACAGAAAACCACAAGCAATCAATATGCAAAGTTGTGGAGCCCAGTCTCAACAGATGCATTACAAAACACTTTAATACCAAAGGTCAAGAGAACATTACAGAACAGGAGATGGAAAACCTGTAAGAGACAGAGGATCAGGAACTTTCCGTGAGATTGTATCTCAAAGTAACATCAGACGCTACGTTTGTAAAATCTCATCAACATGATCACCCACGTGTAAGCTAAACAAGGGGGACACCAATGAACATGCCTAACTTCACAAAGAAAAGCCATGAGGCTTCAATCTTACATAGAACTAAGTAAAGCTGTGAGTGAGAACAGATCCCCATCCCTGAGTATGAGAACACCAATTGGTTGCACAGACCCACCCAAACAGTCATTCATATACATATATATATATATATACACACACACACACACACACACACATACACACACATATGTATGTATATGTGCGCACGCACACATGTACCATTGTATGGGCTTAACAGGTCATATTTGAGAATATATATGAGAACACAAATACATGTGTGCATACAACAACAATTAATGAAGAAAGGACAGTGGGAAGAAGGTCCCATGAGAGGGTCTAGAGGATGAAAAGACAGGGAGGAATAGTGTAATTAAAATAAAATCTCAAAAACAAACAAAGCTGAAATATGCACCTACTAAAACTTTCTCTAAAACAGATAAGATGATAGGAAACAAAGCAAGTTTCACCAAAAACTGGAAAATGAAATAACTTCCTATATTCTATCAGAGCACAACAAAATAAAGCTAGTAACCAACAGCAAGAGAAACTAAAGATGCACAAACTCATAGAGATTTAGCAGCATATTATTGTTCAGTAGTGAATAGATACTAAAATAAAAAATTCCTAAACTTGAATCAAAATTATGATACAAAATCCTATGGAGCGCAAGGAAAGCACGCTTAAGAAGGAAGCGGATAGCTGCAAATATCCACATTCAAAGAATACATAGATGTCTTAAGTAAGTAACTTAAAGATAGTCCCTATGGCCTTGAAAGAATAAGAATAAACCAATTTTAAAAGCAGTAGACATAAAACACAATTGAAATACAGAGACCCACAACTGATTAACATACAGAGAATAAGAAGCTGCATTGGATATCTATATTCACATCCCTTCCTCCCAAAGCTTAGGGATTATCATGGAAGAGTGAGCAGAAAGAATGTAAGAGCCAAGGTAGTAGAGCACTGCAGCAAAGGGGTGATGGCTATTCTTGGTTTTCAACTTGACTATATCTTAACTAAAACCTAAATGGCTGGGGACACCTGTGAAGGATTTTTTTCTCAATGAAATCATTTGAAGTGGAATGACCCACTTCTAATCCAGATGATAAAATGCCCTTTTTAATCTGGGACACATCTTCTGCTGGCAGCCTATGAAAAGAACAAAAAAGAAGGAAGCTTGCTCTTTGCTTGCTCCTATTCTCACCAAGTCCATTCCTTAAATGGCATTACAGCCTACTTTTTTGGGATTCTGGAATACACTGAAGAGCAGCAGAGATATCCAGCACCCCGAACTTAAAAAATTACTGGATTATTGGATCTTGTGTTGGTAGATAGGCATTTTTGGTATAGCTGGACCACAGCCTATAAACCATTCTAATAAACCCTCTTTAGCTGGCTGGGTGGCTGGCAGGTTTGATGGATGGATAGATAGATAGATAGATAGATAGATAGATAGATAGATAGATAGATAGATAGATAGATAGATAGATAGATAGAGGCAGATAATATGTCATATATGATAATATGCCATATATGATAGGGCTGCTGCTGACATGCACTCATAGCAACTATGACTTCATACATAAGACCTGGATACAGAGAGGAGTCACAATGTTCCACCCCTAGCTGATGTGATGGTTGCTTTGAGAGGAAGAATCAGTTCTGTTTAAAAATAATTCTGAGAGTCTGTCCATGCTACAGTAGATAGCCCTACACCCACATACATACTAGCAGCACTAAGTGAACTCAATGGGATTTCCAAAAAGAGCATGTGAAATTGGAAAAGAATAGTAATGGGGTGTGGGAAGAAATTGAGGAGGACAAAATGAGAAGTGGATTTAATAAAAACATACTATAGGCATGTACAGTCTCAAATAATAGAAAACTTACACATCAAAAGGATCATTTATCCCAAACAAATTGACTTCATTGAAGAAATTAAAAGATGGCACTATATACATAGTACAATAAATGTAACACGTCATAAATTATATATTAACTAAGTATAATTAAGTGAATACAGGGACAAAAATCACATGAACATATTTATGAATTTAAAAAGGCCTTGGATGAAATCTAACACTTTTTCTATCATAAAAGTGTAGACACTAGAAGGAAAGGGAAAATAACTCAATATAATGTAAGACTCCCAAATTGACCAGTAAGCCACACCCTCCCAGGGACCAAGTAACTTCATGGAATGCTGGGAGTTGTAGCTCTTAGAAAATAACATCAAAGCATCTTGGGAAAGTATGTTTGCCTATGGGATTGTGCTTATAGTGCCTGCAAAGTATCTTGAGGCCACTCTAGAGAACTCTAATTCTCTGGGGAATTCCAGGGAGTGATCCTGACCAAAGTCCATCTAGGTCAGTATTTAATAAATCGTGCTTTGAATTTAGTTCAAAATGATGGAACTGGTTTTTCTCCAGCAAATCTCTGGATTAACAATAATAGAGACTGACAAATCTACAGCCAACCTCATGATACATTGAGAAAAAGCCAAAGTATTTGTACTAAAAACTGGAATAAGACAAGGCTTTCTATTCTCTACACTCTTACCCAATATAGTAACTTGAAGTCTTAGCCAAAGCAATAAAATAAGCAAATAAAATGGTTATAAACAGGAAAGGATTGGTGTGAGATGGAATCTCAGGGTCATTTTGCTTTGCATTTTCCTGATGACTAAGGATGTCAAACATTTCTTCAGGTGCTTCTGAGCCATTGGAGATTCCTCAGTTGAGAATTCTTTGTTTAGCTCTGTAGCCCATTTTTAATAGGGTTATTTGGTTCTCTGGAGTCTAACTTTTTGAGTTCTTTGTATATTTTGGATATTAACCCTCTACTGGATGTAGGGTTGGTAAAAATCTTTCCCCAATCTATAAGTTGACATTTTGTCCTATTGACAGTTCCTTTGCCTTACAGAAACTCTTCAAAAACTCAGGCAACAGTAGATGCTGTTGAGGATCTGAGGTGAGAAAGAGAAACTCCATTGCTAATGGGACTGCAAGCTGGTACAACCACTATGGAAAACAATTTAGCCGTTCCTCAGAAAATTGGAAACAGTTCTACCTGAAGACCCAGCTATACCACTACTGGGCATATACCCAAAAGATGCTCCAATATAAAACAAGAACACGTGCTCCACTACGTTCATAGCAGCCTTATTTTAACAGCCAGAAGCCGGAAACAACCCAGACATCCCACATCAGAAGAATGGATACAAGAAAATGTGGTACATTTACACAATGGAGTACTTCTCAGCTATTAAAAAATGATGAATTCATGAATTTTGCAGCCAAATAGATGGAACTAAAAAATATGATCCTGAGTGAGGTAACCCAGAACCAAAAGGACATATATGGTACGTACTAACTGTTGATAAGTGGATATTAGCCCAAAAGCTCAGAATACCCATGATGCAACTTAGAGACCATATGAAGCTTAGCAAGAAGGAAAATCAAAGTGTGGATCCTTCAATACTATTTAGAAGGGGGAACAAAATAATCACAGGCAGTAGAGGGAAAGAGGAGGGGGAGGGGAAAAAAGGAAGGGGCAGGATCAGGTATGGGAAGAGACGGGAGAGAAGTCCAGAGGGTCAGGAAAATGAATCCTGAAATGAAATATGTAGCAGTGGGGGATGGGGCGATAGGTAGAACTACTAGAAAGTCCCAGACACAGGAAAGCAAGAGGTTCCCAGAACCCAACTGGGATGACATTAGCCTAAATACCCAACAAAGGAGAGAGAACCTGAAGAGACAACCTCTAGTAGATAGGCATGACCCTTGAGGGATGGGGCCACCCACCCACCTCAAACTTTTTAACCCAGAATTTTTCCTGTCTAAAGGAAAGGCAGGAACAAAAAAAAATGGAGCAGAAACTGAAGGAAAGGTGATCCAGAGACTGCTGTACCTTGGCGCCCATCTCATCTGCAGACATCAAACCCCAGCACTATTGCTGATGCCAAGAAGTGCTCACAGACAGGAGCCTAGTATGGCTGTCCCATGAGAGGCTATGCCAGCATCTAAGACAGCAGATATTCTTTGCCAACCATCAGACTGAACCTCGGGACCCCAATAGAAGAGTTAGGGGAAGGACTAAAGAAGCTGAAGAGGACTGCAACCCCACAGGAAGAACAATAATATCAACTAACTGAACCCCCCTAGAGCCAGGAGCTAAACCACCAACTAAACAGAATACATGGATGGGTCCATGGCTCCAGCTACATATGTAGCAGAGGATCGCTTTATCTGGCATCAATGGGAAGGGAGGTTCTTGGTCTGGTGGAGGCTTGTTGCCTGAGTGTAGGGGAACGCTAGAGAGGTGAAGTGAGAGTGAGTGAGTGAGTGGGTAGGTGGGTGGGGAATCATCCTCTTAGAGGCAAAGGGGAGGGAGGATAGGCTGGAGGGGTTTACAGAGGGGAAACTGGGAAGGGGGACAACATTTGAAATATCAATAAATAAAATAAATAGGAAAGGAAAAAAGTAAATATTCTTATTTGCAGATGACATGATTCTATAAATAAAAGACCCTAAAGATTCTACCAGAAGACTCTTAGAACTGAAAACACTTTCAGCAAAGTAGTAGGATTGAAAATTAACATAAGAAGTCAGTAGTTTTTATATATACCAATGACAAGGATACTGGGAAAAAAATCCCCCAATGGCTTTCAAAAGTAAATAAATAGAGGTTGGAAAACTAATGAGACCCTAATGAAAAAAGTGATGTTTCAAGGGAGGAGATACAGAATACTAAGATATACAGAAGGGAAAGAAAATAATGAACACATAAGATAAAGAGGTGGAGGACAGAAGAGCAGGATGGGAGTGACATGTAGAAAAGGAAATATGGGGAGGGATCACTAACAATAAGGGCATTTTCAAAATCATAGAAAAGCTGGAAGAAAGCACAGCTTAGGGGAAGCATTGGAGGAGCCAGGATTGCTAAGCACACAGTCCTGTTTTCTTCCACAGAAGGAAATGAATGTCACCTGGTCACCTGGAATGCTGGAATAAAAGTTGTCAAACAACCTGGTGATCCTTTGCTATTTTATTAGGATCCAGCCTCCACCTGAATTTCCCCCAAATCCTGATAATTGTTTAGGCCTAATCCCAGGTTTTGTCTCTCAATGAATAGAACTCATCCTTATGAAAGAGGCCCCATGTACTCTGCATACTCCATCAACAGACTCTATCCATGTGCTTATTAAAAATCCTTCCTCTGTACCCCCTAGCCCACAGCTCTGTTTATCAGCCAATAGAACTCATTGTAAAGGTCGCAGGTGTTTTGGTACTTTGTTAGTGACTTTCTATGTAGCTATGCCTGAAGCTTGGTTATAGAAATTGTCACATGGAGGTTTTTTTTTTTCTCCAAAGTTTGACTGTTTAAATGTGTAAGAAAAATAAAGAGGAGATCAGACTCTGTAGAAATCTTGATCCAGTCTGACTGACCAACTCCAGCTGCACTGAATTCTCTTCCTCAGTCTATCATGGTTCATTCCCTGTCAGCAGTGGTACCTGCAAGGACCCCACAACAGAAGCTCACTACTGTAGAAGCTCCTTAAATTACATACATAAATATAGGTAAAAAGAGTTTAAAAGGAGTTAACCCAACCAGGTACCACATGCTACCTAAAAAAATGTCAGTTCTTTATGAGTTGTTGGCCAATGGGGTCATATAGACTCGCAAACATTACTAGTTATTGCCAATGCTCTTTGTTACCTTTCACACTTCATAGTCAGCCCCTTGGAGACACTGCACCACCTGGACTCTGAGAACATGGGGAAATCATGCTGGCACTCACCTGGACGCTCCATCCCTATCGTCTAGTTCTTAGTGCTGGAAGGTGCTATGCATACTACTGGAAGAAAAAGGGAGTCATCATTCTCACCTAGCTGTGAACCCTGTTAGCTAGAATAATGACTAGCCTGATAAGATACACATTCTAGTGCTGTTGTGGTACTAGTATTACGGAAGTAACCACTTTCTGATTGGACCTAAGACCCACTCCATAAGACAGAACACACCCCTAGCAATGTTTGTGGGCAAAGAATCTATGACTATATAAGTCATATGCCCTAGGGGAGAACCCAATATTATTATTTTACTAAATAGACATAGCACTAAAACAACTCCTAAAGACATTGTTACCCTAAAGACATATACCCATTGCTCAACCTTGATCAGAGAAGCTCCTTTTACAGGAGATGGTAATTAAATATGGAGACTCTTGGACAGCCAATGGGCTGAGAGTAAGAGACAGAGGAGTGTTCAGCACTAAATGGAAAATACCTATTCCTCCCTACAAGGCTCAGGGACTTACAAGGAAGCATGGTACCAAACACAGTAAAAGTGAGACGTGGTAGATAATAGAAGGGAACTAAGACCTGTCAAGCTCACACCAGGCAAAAAGTTTTAGTCTGAAGTCTTTATGTGCAGAGGAAGGTATGCACACGACATTGCACACTATGTGAAGAGCTGTTGGCACCAATGCTTCAGTAGAAAGCTGCTGGGAGAGAGAGTGTCAGTTATTTAATGTGTGGTCCCTGGTAGGTGGAACACACTCCAGGGCATGTCTCACTCAAAAGAGTAGTTGGATAACACAAACTGGGCTTGATGCTTAGCAAAACAAAACAAGGAAGAAACTATGAAGTTGAATGAGTATCAAGGTGAAAGTGGAGAGATCTAATGAGGGGGAATGAATAAAATAAAAATTCACTGCATAAAATCCTGGAAGAATTAATAATTTTTTTAATTGACTATAATTAGCCATCAGAGAAATGCAAATTAAAACTACTATGAGATTCTATCTTACTGCAGTCAGCATGGCTACTAATGATGACAAATTATAGCTATATGTGAGAAAAGAATCCCCACTCACTACTGTGGGAGTGTAAACTGGCATGGTGCAGCCGCTAGGAAAATCAGGATGGAAAATCAGGAGAAGTCTGACAGGATCTCACTAAAATATATATACACACAACGAAAACTGATCCTCGGGCATAGTAGGCAGGCCCCCTATCGTTAGACTATATCCACAACTCTTTTCCCCCTATATAACCCAGCTATACCATTCCTGGAATGCATTTTTAATTCCAAAGATGAGAGGAGAAATGCTAGTGACCCAAATCATCATGACCAAATTAATTAAAACCAGCATTAATCAAAGCAATCGTTTTTATTTAGTCCATGGGCTGCCTCTCCCTAAGGTGAGGTTCAAAAGGTCAGCATTGGATGTAAGGAAGACAAAGTATGCATAGCTCATGGATAGGGGGTTTCCAAATGGGGGATTTGGCGGGCAAAATAGGCAAGATAGGAGCAGAACATCATAACAAGTTAATCCTAACAGTTTCCTGAAACAAAGACATGGTTGCAAGGTGGGCATACCAAGACAGTTACAACAGGGTAGTCACAGATGGTCACATAACCTTTTGAAACAAAGGTAGGATTGTAAAATGGTTTATAAACAACTTTTGAAACAAAGACATGATTGCCATTCCTGGAAGAGGCAGGATAGAAGCATTTGTAGTTAAGGTTATAGGTGAGGCATACCTCAATCCATGACAAACAGAGGTTTAGTCATAAACAGCATTGAACCTAGCTTGTGTTTACTAGAAGAAAGTGTTTAAGCCTAAGATAGAGGCAGGCTAGTTCTTCAATATCCACAAGTATATTTGGATACTTATTATTGCTCTATTCACAATCGATAGGAATTTCCCTGGGCCTGGATGTCTATCAACTGATGAATGAAAAGCAAAAATGTGGCACAGATACTTAATAGTATTTTATTCAGGTGTAAAATAAAATGAAATCTGTGGGAAAATGGGTAGAACTGGAAAGTCCATTAAGCAGGGTAATTCAGGCTCAGAAAAACAAATAGCACATATTGTCTTTAATTGTAGGTCCTATGTTCTACCTTCTCTGCTCATGAGAAGGGAGAAAGGATTCTCTAAGGTATGGAGACAGAGTAGAGTGTGAGAAATAGACAAAGGGCTTTGGCAGATTCTTCTCTACGAGATGACTTCTCAGCACATCCTGTCATACAGTGATATGGAAAGAGTCACAATGTGATAATGTTTGTGTGCCAGTGTTAGGTGATGAAATAGCTACTACATGTGTCCCCTTCAAGAATGATAATGGCTGGAGAGATGCCTCAGCAGTTAAGAGCACATATTGTTCAAGTCCCAGAGGCCACATCAGACAGCTTACAACTATCTATAACTCCAACTCCAGAGTATCCAACAATCCTCTGATCTCACACATACATGGATACATGATAAAATAATTATTGATGCTAAGTTTTAATGCTAAGTTAATGACAGAACAGGGATACTAGGAAGGGACTGTTTATTCACTGCTTTGAACAGATGGATCCGTTCCATCTGTTGGGTAATGCTGTGAAGGTTCAACTTCAGGTCTGCTGGCTCCTGCTATGAACCACCCCGAAGTTCCAGTGCAAAGCTCGGCTTCTCATGTCACTTAAGGCACCACCTTTCCTGGATACTTTTCCTGGAGCAACAAGTTAGCCATTGCATTGTGCAGCAAGTAGACCATGCCACCAGATAGAAGACTTGGTAAGGTTGAAACAGGGTCAAAAATCCCAGGCATTCTAATAATTGAGAACAGCAGGCATTGGAACCAGCTCCTGGCCAGGGTCTACCTGTCCTGGGACATGTAACCACTACACCCCATTGAGAGGACCATTGACAATCTGTCATGTAGCACAAAACTCTAGATTTCTCCATGCTAATGAGGTATCTAGATAGGCCCCAAGTGTTTAGCCAATGAGTGTCTCTTCCTGGGTATCCCTTCCTACAAAAGTTATTTAATCCCTGGTTTACCCTGAGTCAGATACGCATTCACATCTGCCAAGAATAAAGCAGTTTGGACAAGCAAGGACTGTCTCCTTCATCAAGGATCACAGGGAGGCCTTCATCATAAAGAGCTACCCCTAAATCTCCCGGAGAAAGCCATCTCTCAGTGCTCACTCGGAACCAAAGCAGATTCTGTCCCAGCCCATCCTGGGCTCAGCTATCCCCTTCCTGCCTGGGGAGTAGAGGAAGGGGCGGGCCTGCGGACTACCTTCTCAACACCTCTTAGTCCTCAGTGGCATCTGGGTACGCAGGAGACTGAGAACCACAGCATCCTCCCAGCTCTTCCCCCCAAGTTTCTTTCCAGGGGAAACACAGGCTAGGACTCCCTATCTTGTACTGTGTTCTGCCTTCCCTGAATGATAGGCATCACTCAGGCATCACAGCGGAGACAGACATGCAGCCTGACATTACATGATGTTTCTCCCAGGACACCTTTCTCTTTCTCCATCATCCACATGTCATCCCATCTAAATTACGTCTTTTTTCAGTCCTTACCAGGCTGAAAGCAAGGAATTTCCATCCAAATGAATTCTCTTTCTAAACAGAAAAAAAAAAGGAACACTTGGCCACCCCACTAAAACTACATCCACACAGACTCAAACACACAGAAACATATATAGACATACAGAAACACATAAATCCAGGTACACACAGATACACACAGACACATACATAGGTAAACAGATGGGGAGACAGACACATATACATGCATGCAACCCACAGATATACAATAGACAGACAAATACACACACACACACACACACACACACACACACACACACACACACATATTCTTCCAATTGTTGTTAACAGTCCCCAGCTGCCCTGGCTCCCGTAACCATTTAAAACCTTTCCAATTGGCTTTATATCCCAATTTCTTGGAGGAAAACAGAACTCTAAAATCAGAACCGTCTTGGCTGGGCAGTTGCCAAGTCAGCTGCTGCTCCTTAAGACTTCCTTGGGTGGGATGACATACCACAGGATGCTTTGCACACCATATAAGTAACTCCTTACTGAATAAAGAAAAATTCATTTTTCAATGGGAAGAATGAGGAACTGTAAATACAACCACCTCCTCTTATCTGCTCCTGGCTGTTAAGGATTCTTAACCCAGCAGGTGGCTTGTGGTTTAAAAATCATATACAAAAATGCTTTACCGTCTTGACACAGAATCTACGAATCAAACAAGGCTAGTTTCATTATGTCCATGAAGTAGCTAATACAGCATGCTTCCCTGTTAAACTGTCATAGGAGCGATGGAGACTGAGTTCCACAGAATTCCACTTGCACTAAGCTGAGAAGATAACCTTTGTCTTTCCAGGGCTCATACTGCTTTCTTCAAGACTAAAAAGGATGCTAACATTATTAAAAAATAAGGGATGTGAGTCAAACAATTCAAGCCCTAAAGACATTTCAATTCTCTTCCTGTTTTATTCTTTTATCACATTTGCAACTGCTGGCAGTAGAGGCCCTGGCTGAGATCTTGATGATCTCTACTAAACAGAAAACCATTCAGTAAGTGATTTTATCCATTCAACAATTCCTTTTTGTTCCAGGATTTATCTCATGCTCCAGTGACAACTATTACCCTTTATATAGACCCAAATTGGTGATAAAATTTGCAAAATTGCTTCCTGAGTTTTAGAAGAGTTTTACCACAAGTACATAACTGGCAGAATTTGCCTCAGAAATTATATTCTTAGATGGAAAACAAAACCTAACAATTAATTTAAAAACATGTGGCTAGATAATAGCTAGAACCGTAGTTCTTATAAAAGAGAAAAATTACAATTAAAGAAGAATATTTCTAGTTTTAAAAGAATGTTAGTGAAATTTAAAGAAAGAAATGTTCTGTTATAAACAGAGTAGATAAAAAATATTTTCAAAAACATAAATCAGAGGGCATTACTGCTAATGCTATTATTGGTTGGTAAAATGTTTAAATATTATATCTGCTTATTTGCTGAACAATTCCACTACTTTAACTGTGTGTTTCCTCCTGACCTTAAATGAGAATTAAAATGTCAATCCATTTTTTACAACAGTAGTGGAGATGGAACACCTCTAAAGCGTAGCTCGGGGACAACGGAAATGAGCTTCCGGCCATGGGGGCTCAAGGGACCCTTGTGGAAATCAAAGTTTTCATACCACCTTTCAGTCAACTCAGTAACATCAGACAAATATCCATAGGGCCATTCTCCTCCCTCTCCTGTCCTGGAAGTGAATTTACAGTTAGCTTCATGATCATGTGGACCTGGGAGAAGTCTTAGGTACTCATAGAGTCCAAGGCCATGTAATGAAGTAATGTTGGTGTCCCAGAAGGAAGCTCCTTTGAACACATGTATTTATATGCTCACCAATCTTTTAAGAGAAATTTTAAGTTTACAGTAAAGTGACTTTTTATCTTTTGAATGTTCTTGGAAGCAACAAGTCAATGTGATATTTTTTATGTTCAAACTGCATGTTTTGGTGGTAGGAGAAATAACAACACAACACACCAAAAAGTACTCAATAAAGAATTCTATGTGTTCTCAGAGTGGAGAGGCAGAGGGAAGTTCTAACTGCAACTGCAGAACACTCTGATTGCATTTAGCTGAAAATGATAAAGGAAGTCATTGTTCTTTCAGTTAGCTATGAAACTGAGCAAAGAAATTCTCATAAAAGTTCAAGAATCAAACACTACCAAACAACATACCATTTGGATACATAAAAATATGAAAAAGGTTTAAGGAAAACCCAAAGGTAGCCATGAAATAAAAGTTCAGGGAAGAAAGACTGTAAGATCAGAGAGGCCCACATGGGGGTTTCAAAGATATGGGTAATGGGCAATTTCTTGGGCTGGGCGTCAGGTCCACAGGTGTTCACTTTATTATTACCCTTTATAACTCACAAACTTAGTATGTCCTTCTTTAAAACATACATGAAACATTGCACTGTAAAAGATGAAAAAGACAAGAGGTGGATAAAGGGGTAGCTAGAGAAATGGAAGCACATCATACTCAAAACTTAATTATCAACAACATAAACACATTTCCAGGTAGAAGGAACCTGAGTTATTCTCTAAGTAAAGTGGGATTAACTTAATGGCAAAGTAACAATCACCATGTGTGCTCATGAGATGACCAGGTTCTGGGAGACTGTGAGCCTACACTCCTGTCTAACATGAAAGACTCCAACAGAGCCTTGAGCCAAAGGTGACTGCCAAATAAAGAAACTTTTTACTCCACAGCCCTTACACATCTATTCTGGATTGCTTATAATTTTCTTCAAGTATATGGAGACCATTTTATAGTGGCCTATCACTCCTACCGACTACTTAAGAAAGAAAATCTTCAACTTCATAGGCTCTAATCAAGACATGGTATATAGGATACAAAGAAGGAAATGTTCTCCATAGCAGGATTAGTTATTTATGGAAGATATTTGCATCTATTCTAATTACCTCATCACAAGCTTAAATTAGCAACACATTCGCTGTTTCCATTAGGGGGTCTTATGTGCCTTTGTTTGCACATTTTAAAATATTATTTTATTTTAATGTGTATGTGTATTTTACCTACATGTGTATCTGTATACCATCTGCATGTCTGCTGTCCTGGGAAGCCAGAAGAGGATGGAGCCATTTTGTGGGTGCTAGTTATCAAACTCAAGATCTCTGGAAAAGTAGCCAGTGCTTTTACCTGATGAGTCATCTTGCCAGCCCCTGTTTGCACATTTCTTAACCATACAATCCCAGCAGCCTCAAGAAAGCAATTCTATAAGGCCTGGAAAACACACAATTATACTTCAGCAGGTAAAAATATATTGGCATTCCCCCCCCACACACACACACTCAACATATAGAAAATTAATTATTTTCATCTGTTTCATTCAGGGACAAAAAATTTGCTTTGTGTTAAATATGCAGTTTGTAGGCTGGGCTTTGTCAGCATCTCTTGATCTGGGGGAGTGGGACATGACAAGCAAGTGTAAGAAATATGTTCAGGGCCACACTGTCCCTACATAAGAGTGGGCACAGAAGCTGTCTTCTGGGAGACATTTACGCTATCTCTAAATCTTATTCCTGGACACACAATAGGCCAAATTTTCAACCTGTGTTGTATACAATTTAGAACATATAAGGATATTTTATGTGACATTTCATTTTTTTGGAAGAATAGTCAACTCAAACTAAAGAAATGGCTTGGTGGGTAAAGCTCCCCAGAATCCACATACAAGCTAGATGTAGAAGGACACATTTAGAACGTCAATCTTCTAATTGGGGATTGGAGAAAGACACACAAGAAGTCATCAGATGCTCCTGAGACAGAAACCTGGAGTATGAAGCAGTATGAAGAACAAGCGAGGCCTGTCATAGGAGGAGAACGTAGGGACACCTTAGGTTGTTTTCTAATCCTCACATATGCACATCTCTAATCACACACACACACACACACACACACACACACACACACACACACACAGGTAGGGAAGGAGAAGGAAAGGAAGCAAAAGACAATCCTGCTAAGATAATATGAAAACTATATCACTTAAATTCATTTATCTAAAAATTACTGGGAGCCTGTTAAGGAGATGGGGCAAATTTCAAAGACACAGTACCTACTCCCACTTGCTTACAGTATGTGGATTGCTTTTCAGAAGGAAGAAGTTTCTAATACATACAGAGATAGGTCAGAGTCCTAGCCCTTTCTAGTTCTCAATAACCTTTGATTATTCTGTCAAGTAACTGGATTTGGGAGGGAGAAAAGAACTTCCAGTCTAGAATGAAAGGCAAGCACCTTACTACTGACCAGGAGTTTCCTGTTAAGTGTCACAAGGATGTCAACTGCATGGAACTAGCAGAGCACAAGGAAGGAGCAAATCCCTTGGAGGAAACTCTTGCAGAGAATTCTCATTTGAGCAAGATCTTAAAAATAGTTTACCAGGATAGGACATTTTCAAGAAAAAGGCAATAAAGAGAGCAAGTTAGAGGCTGGAGAGATGGCTCAGTGGTTAAGAGTCACTTCCAGAGCCTCTTCCAGAGGTCCTGAGTTCAATTCCCAGCAACCATAGGGTAGTTCACAACCATCTGTAAAGAGATCCAGTGCCCTCTTCTGATGTGTCTGAAAAACAGAGAAAGTGTACTCATATAAATAAAATAAGTAATTCTTTAAAAGAAAGAAAGAAAGAAAGAAAGAAAGAAAGAAAGAAAGAAAGAAAGAAAGAAAGAAAGAAAGAAAGGAAAGGAAAGGAAAGGAAAGGAAAGGAAAGGAAAGGAAAGGAAAGGAAAGGAAAGAAAAGAAAAGAAGAAAAGAAAAGAAAAGAAAGAGAGCAAGTTACTGGGGGAAAAAGGATGTCTGCTTGAAAATGCTATTGGAAAGACAAAGACTTGGGCCACTGGAGATGAGTATAGGAATGAAGGGGAAGTTGAAAATGATATTAGAGCATGCTCCGGGTCGGTAAAGAGAGTGGGTAGGCACTCTTCCCATTAGGTTAGGTAATTGGCATCCTGCAGATCCAAAAGTAATAAGAGGCAGGTGGTGTATAGGGGTGTGTGTGTGTGGGGGGGTTGTTACCTCAATAAAATGGTAAAAATAATGAGCATGACATATACAGAATCTAAAAAGGTTAATTCCATAGCAACTGAGAGTGGCTCAAATGCCTCCTGGGTCTGGGGAGAGGAGCATAGTTGGCGCATAGGGACATGTGTTGCAATCAGATGGAAGGAATAAGTTCTGTTGCCCAGCGGAGTGGAACTAGCTCTGTAGACCTGGCTAGCCTGGCCTTGCACTCAGAAGTCAGACTGCCTCTGACTCCTGCTATATATTTAATCCATTATCTAGTTATGATCTATTATATATTTAATTATATATTTAATCTATTATATATTTAAAAGTAGCTGCAAGAGAGTATTTTAGATGTTCTGTGAACAAAAGAATAATAAACTTAAGTGACAGATATGCTAACTGGCCAGATTTGATCATTATACAATGCACAAATAAATTGAAATATCACATTGTACACTGTTCACTTGTATAATTATATATATATATATATATATATATTACAAAAACAACAACAACAAAACTAGGAACAATTAACTCCAGTGTTAGAAGCCAGGATGATGGACAACACACGAAGTCAGAGCCTAGGAGGGATCACAGGACCTTTGGGGTGGCAACAAAGTACAACCTTTTTATCCTGGGTATGGCTTACAAAAGGTAGGTTCACTAGGGAATAATTAATTCATCAAGAAAGTACAGTTATGGTGTTCTCCTGTTATGTATTTTAAAAAGACACATCTAGGGTCCTTGCTACACAGATTGATTTTTAAGAACTTTCGATCTAAATAGATAAGTAAAAGAATCCTGGGAGCCATGGCAATCCCACCGGTCTGTCTATGCCTTGAAAACTGGGAGGTAGGGTGGCTTCATGACTACAGATAGGAAGCTGGACCTTCTTGTCTAGATCTAAGATTATACATCTGGATGTAATCTGAAGTCTGCAAAAACACTTACTGATCCTTCCTCAAAACAGGAGGGTCAGTAAGGTATGGCATATATCTCATTTTACAAATGAAGAACTAGCAGAGGACAGCAAGGTGAAGCATGAAAGTAGTAAAATAGTGAGCCAGGGAACCAGGACTAAGTTCTAAGCTCTTCACATAGTCTTATCTCTTTAGAGGAGAAAGAACAAAAAAAAAAAAACCTGTTTCTATGTTATTAAATGTACTGTCATGGGTCATCTCTGATGCTTCATGGAATAAAACAGAAGAGTAGATGAGCTGTAAGACTTTATCATAGCTCCCTTAAAAATATGATTTAACTAACACCTTCAGATTGTGAGACAATTGCTCAACTATGTTCATAGCAGCTTTATTCATAATAGCCAGGAACTAGAAACAACCTATATGTTCCTCAACCAAAGAATGGATAAATGTGTAATGTGGTACATTTATACAATGGAGTATCCACTCAGCTATTAAAAACAATAATATCATGAAATTAGCCAGGAAATGGATGGAACTAAAAAAGATCATCCTGAGTAAGGTAAGACCCAGGAAGACAACATGGTATATACTAACTTATAAGTGGATATTACCTGGAAAGGATAACTATGCTACAATCTACACACTCAAAGAAACCTAAGTAACAAGATGTGCTCAAGTAGGAGGACATATAAATTTCACTGAGAACATAAAAGAGAATGGATGCTGTGGGTGCCAGGGGGAGTAAAGTGGATGGGTATGGGGGTGAGGATGAGAACAGGAGGGATGGTGGGGGAGATAAAAGGAGAGACAACTGAAATAGAGGAGAGTGCTATCTCTGGAATGAGCTAAAAACCTGTGGAAATGGAAACTCCCAGGAATGTAAGAGGGTGACTCTAGCTAAGACTCCTAGCAATGAGGGATAAGGAGTCTGAAACAGCTATCTCCTGTAACCACACGACTTCCAAAGGAGGGAATGGGACACCAACTCAACCATAAAACCTTCGACTTACAATTTGTCTTGCCTACAAGATGTGCTGGGGTAAAGAAGGAGCAGAAATCAAGGGAGTGGACAACTAATGCCTGGCCAGCTTAAGACCCATGCCATGAGAGGGAGCCAAACCCTGGCACTGCTAATGGTATTCTGTTATACTTGTAGACAGGAGCCAAGCATAATTGTCATCAGACAGGCTTCACCCAGTAACTAATGGAAACTGATGCAGAGAATTACAGCCAAACATGTGTAAGTTGGGGAACCCTGCAAAAGAGGAGGAGGAAGGAGCTAGAGGGGTCAAAGATACCACAAGAAAACCCACTGAATCAATTAACCTGGGTCCATAGGGGCTCAGAGACTGAACTGCTAGTTGGGGAGCCTGCATGGGGCTGACCTAGGCCTTCTATACATATGATACTGTTATGTGGCTTGGTCTGCATGTGGAACTCCTAACATTGGGAACAGGGTTTTCCTTGACTCTGTTGCCTGCCTTTGGGTCCCCTTACTCCTACTGGGTTGCCTTGTCTAGACTTAATAGGAAAGGATGTGCCTAGTCTTACTGCAACTTGATATACCAGGGCTGGTTGATATTCAGGGGAGGCCTCTCCTTTTCTGAGGAGAAAAGGAAGAGCATATAGGGTGGGGGTGGGGAGAAACTGGGAAGAGAGAAGGGAGGAAAAACTGTAGTTGGTATATAAAATTAATTAAGTAATTAATTTTAAAAATATGCTTTAAGCATAATCTTAAGAATAAACAATAACTTTTTATAAATTTATCTACTGATAATCAACAGTGGGAACTGGGGTAGTGCCAGTTAGACATCACCAGTAAAACAACTGACTTAGGGAATCAGCCTTTGCATGGCTCTTCCCAGATGCTCACTTACCTAGCAATGTCTGTTTATCTTGGGAGGAGTCAAACTCTGAAGAACATCTGCATGACCGGAGAACGATCACTCCGCCGAGCACGCCATCTTCACTGGCAAGGAAAGGTGAACCTGGGCAGAAAAGGCCAGGAGTTACCTTTCAGTGAATGTTCTTTTTTCACTTTCAATTTCCATTTGATTACTAGAACAAAAATGTGGCACGAATAAAAACCTGAAAGATGCCCAACTTCTGACAACAACATAACTCATATACATGGGATGGCAAAGGCCGTCTTGTGCCTGAACAGGAGCCATTTGGCAAAGGCAGGGCTAGATACTGCCAAGATGACATGAGCTGGGGAGAGCATGTGCAGCTCTGTGTTTGGAATGGAGCTGGAAACACCACCAGATTAAAGGACCAAAACAACTACACACAAAAGAATGTTCAGCATCACTCTTTGATCAAGTCTCAGGGATCCAGCACAAGGCTCTCCCTGCTGCCAGAGGCACACCACCAAAGGCTTTGATTTACTACCTTAAATTCAATTTTAAACAATAAGTCACAAAGCTTATTACAAACATTTAAAAATGCTCATGATGGTTACACAAATAAGGGTGAAGCTGAACTTCTACACTGCCAGTGTGGTGGTTAGAAATAGCCCAGCCTCCTTGAGATCTCACACACTGAGCCATTGTGAACATTTCAAGAGCATTACATTTTAAAGCCCCTCATTTTTCTTCCCCAAGGACATCTTCTTGAACATCTGGCATAGCGACTGAGCACGTGGAGAACAAATGCAAAATTAAACCAACAACTATCAAAGAAAGCAGTAAAAATAAAACCAACCAAATTGAGTTTGGGGAAACTTCTGGTTAAATTTAGTAGATTAAATACATGTCTTTATCTCCACACCCTCCTGAAGTCCCAGAGAATGTTAGATGGAAAGGAAAGGGGGTGTGAGGGGGTGAAGATGACCTGAGAAGTTTAAGAAAGAAAGAAAACAAAGGCAGATATTTGGGGAAGGAAAGACAGACAAGCAGCTACTTCCCTTGCAGACCTGGTGCGCTGGCTACTGTTAATATCAAGTTAACATGAGTTAGGGTTATATAGGAAGAAGGAATATGAACTTTTTAAAAAAAGCATCTACAGGACTGGTTTGTAGGCAGGTCTGTGGGGCATGTTCTTGATTGATGATTGATGTGGGAGGGCCCAGCTCACTGTGGGTCATACCATCCCTGAACAGCGGTCTGTGTACTATAAGAAAGCAGGCTGAGCAAGGAAGCAACACTCCTCCATGACCTCTGCATTAGCTCCTGCTTCCAGGTTCCTTCAATGATGGGTTGAGATGTGGACTGTAAGCTGGGGCTGAAGACATGGCTCAGTGATTAAGAACACTATCTGTCCTTCCTAGAGGTCCTGAGTTGAATTCCCAGCAATCACATGGTGGCTCACAACCATCTGTAATGAGATCCGATGTCTTCTTCTGGTGTGTCTGAAGAGAGCAACAGTGTACTCATAAATAAAATAAGTTTAGAAAAATAAAAAAAGACCTTTCCTCCCTAACTAGCTGTGGTCATGGTGTTTTATCACAGCAATAGAAAGACTAGCTAGATACCTATGAAAGTTGAAACTCAAGTTTCTAGAGAGTAGAGAGAACTTGAAGCAGAAGAAACTTTCACAAAAACAAAATAAAACAAAACAAAACACAAAAAACACTGCTAAGAAAAAATTCTAAGCAGTTTAAATGGCTTTCTTACTTTAAAATCTAAGAAAAGAAAGATGAGAGAGGAGAGGAGAAGACAGGTAGGTGGCAAGAGCCATACTGAAGCTCATCTAAAGCCAATGCCCTATTCCCTCAGCCTTTTACAGAAAGCTTAGTGTCCCCTAGTTAGGATTAGCTGTGACCTTGACCAAGCCAACTTGGGGAGGAAAAAATTTATTTGGATTATGCTTCCACATCACTGTTCATTACTGAAGGAAGTCAGGACAGGAACTTAAATAGGGCAGGAACATGCAGGCAGGAACTGACGCACAGGAGGCTTGCTCCTCATGGCTTGCTCAGCCTTCTTAGAGAAGGCAGGAGTGGCCCCGCCCACAGACCTGGGCCTTCCTCTACAGATCCCCTCCAGAAGATGGACAGCCCAATCTTCTAGAAGCTTTTTCTTAATTGCGGTCCCTTCCTCTCAGATGACTCTGGCTATATTAAGTTGACATTAAAACTAGCCACTTGCCAATCCCTGATCTAGAGTTCAGGATTCACACTAGAGAGAAGCGGTATATCTCTAATCATGCAGAGACTGGATAATCTTCTTCAAGAAAGCTAACATGCTCAAGAGGGAAAACCTATTTGAGCAACACACACACACACACACACACACACCAAACCAAACTTGTCCTTGCCCTAAGGAGAAGACAAAGAAGGGCAGGGGAGAGGGTGAAGGAGGGATCTCGTAATCCATCCTCTCCCCCCATCTCAGTATTAATCACTTGTCTTCTAGCTGGAACAGAACACCTGGCCAAAGCTGCTTGAGAAAGGGGTTTATTTTGGCTGAGAGTTCAAGCCTTCTTGCTACATTGCTATCAGGGCAATAAAACATAATCCCAAATTAAAATTTGCTTTTACTTGTCACCTAATTTCTACCTCACTGCTATACTCCACACCAAATCAGGAAGTCTTTGGCCATGTGTGATGCACATATTTTTCCCAGTATATTAAGTACTTTGAGTTTGCTTCTTCATTTTGGCTTACTTGCTTTTGATGCTTATGTAGCTGATGTGCCAACCTTTCTTGTTTAAGGCTTCTGTGTTGTAAATTTTACAGGAAAACCTTCTCTAGTGGAAAATTATGAAAATATTTTGTCCATATTTTCTACTAGTACTTTTACAATTATAGACTTTAATTTTAAGACTTAAAACTTCTGGAATTAATTTTGGGATAAAGATTACAGTGGAGATTTTGTGGTAGACTATGCTCCTAAAGTAGTGAGCCGGTTTGAATAATAAAACTTTGTAAAAAAAAAAAAACCAATGAATTCATGAATTTCTTAGGCAAATGGATGGAACTAGAAAGTACCATCCTGAGCGAAGTAACCCAATCACAAAAAACACACATGGTATGTACTCACTGATAAGTGGATGTTAGCTCAAAAACTCAAAATAAACAAGTTACAATTCACAGACCACAGTAAGTTCAAGAAGAAGGAGGACTGAAGTGGGGACGCTTTGCTTCCTCTGAGAAAGAGAACAAAATACTCACATGAGCAATAAAGGAGACAAAGTGTGGAGCAGAGACTGAAGGAAAGGCCACCCAGAGACTGCCCTACCTGGGGATTCATCCTATAAACAGTCACCAAACCCTGACACTATTATGGACTACAAGAAGTGCATACCGAACGGAACATGTCATGGTTGTCTCCGGAGTGGCCTTTCCAGAGCCTTACACAATACAGAGACAGATGCTATCAGCCAATCATTGGACTGAGCACAGGGTCCCCAATGGAGGAGTTGGAAGTCGGACTGAAGGAGCTAAATGGGTTTACAGTCCCATGGGAAGAACAACGATGCCCCGGGACTCCCAGGGACTATACCACTAACCAAGAGTTACACATGGTTCCAGCCAAAAATGTGGCAGAGAAATGCCTAGTCAGGCAGCGTTGGGAAGAGAGGTCCTTGGTCCAGTGAAGGCTCAATAGATGCTCCAACAAAGGGAAATCAGATGGCGGGGGTAGAGGTGGGAGTGGGTCGGGTGGAGGGGCATATAATTGGAGGCAGGGGGTGGGCAGAGGGGGTGGGGATTTTCGGCGAGGGTCGGGGAACCGGGAAAGGTTTTAGCATTTGTAATCTAAATGAAGATTACATTCAATAAATAAATAAATAAAAAATATAAAAAAAAAGAAAAAGTCAATCCTTGTCTAGTGACTTTAAAATGTACTTTTTATACTGACTTAAATTTTTCTACTGATTTAAAATATATTTTATCATATCAATTTTTCATATGTATTTGAAACCCCAAATTGTTGAAGTAATGAAAACTACTCTCATGTAAACAGTAAATGAATTTGCCTACAATCTTGCAGCATATTCTACCTGATTAGGCTGATCTCCTCTCATTATTCATGATATGAAATAATCTTCTGGGCTTTCATATGGTTTTTAAAATAGCATTCCTTAATGGTCTTGCCTTCTATTCTTATTGAAAATTTTAACTGAACATAATTTAATTAAGTTACTTGAGATTTTTTCTTTCTTTTTTTTTAAATTTTCTAAGTTTTTTTATTTACATTCCAAATCATTTCCCCTTTCCCATTTCCTCCCTCCCCGAACGTCCCATAAGCCCCCTTCCCTTCCTCTGTTCCCCATTCAATCCCCTCTCACTTCTCTGTCTTGGCATTCCCCTACATCCAGTCTTTCCAGGACCAGGGGTCTCTCCATCCATCTTCTTGGAAATCTATTGATATGTGAAATGTGTCTTGGGTATTCCGAGATTCTGGGTTAATATCCCCTTATCAGTGACAGCATACCATGTGTGTTCTTTTGTGATTGGGTTACCTCACTAAGGATGATATTTTCAAGTTCTGACCATTTGCCTAGGAATTTCGTGAATTCATTGTTTTTTTAATTGCAGAGTAGTATTCCATTGTGTAGATATACCACATCTTCTGAATCCATTCCTCCATTGAGGGACATCTGGGTTCTTTCCAGTTTCTGGCTATTATAAATAAGGCTGCTATGAACATAGTGGAGCATGTGTCCTTATTGCATGCAGGGGAAGTCTCTGGGTATATGCCCAGGAGTGGTATAGCAAGATCCTCCGGGAGTGTCAAAATAAGAGAAATGATACCCTTCACGATACTTTGTTGTTGGAGGTGTTTGTTTTGTTTTGTTTCTGGTGAGGACGTCACATTTTACTTTTAAAACACATCAGAGTCTTGACTCTGCCCCTTCATGTTTATCTTTTTTTTATAACATTTTTTAAATCATGTTATAGTGAATTTCGATCAAGCCCCACTTCCTTCCTCTCCTCCCAGTCCCACCTTTAAAAATCCCTGCTTCCATTGCCCTCTCCCCTTCTCCTTAGAGAAGGGGAACCCCTCTTGGGTTCCTGCCACACACTCAGAAATCTAGTTCCAGCAGGACTAGACACATTTGAGTAAACAGTCAACCAATGACTAGCCCAACTTGAGACCACAGGAGAGCCAACCCCTGACACTATTAATGATACTTAGCTATGCTTACAGACAGAAAGCATGATTGTCTCCCGAGAGGCTTCATCCAGCAGTGGATGGAAACAGATGTAGAGATCCACAGCCAAACATCAGGGGAGCTCTGGTGGAAGGAGTCTGGTGGAAGAATGGGGGGATAGAAGTGGGCAAGCCAGAGGAGTTATACCACAATAAGACCTACAGAGTCAATTAACCTGGAACTATAGGCGTTCACAGGGACTGGGTCAAAGACCAGGGAGCATGATGGAGGTGGACTTAGGCCCCTACACATTTGTAGCAAATGCACATCTTGGTCTAATGTGGGCTCCCTGACTATTGGACTGGGAGCTGCCTCGGTCTCTGCTCCCTGCCATTGAGTCCCCTTCCCCCTATCTGAACTGTCTAGCTGGACCGTAGAAGGAGAGGATGTGCCTTATATTTTGAAGAGAGGCTGGAGGTCACATAGTCTATGAGTAAGAGTAAAATCCTCTGAATTGGAAAATTTTTGATTTAACTAGCCAAAAGTACATGAAAGACTTTACTGATTCAATATTTAAAACATATAAAATATTTAAAACATATAAAACATTTGAAAACAATTCTGAAGGAACAGAGGCTTTGCTTACTGTATTCAAGTTCCCATGTGTACGCTAACCCTTCCGTCCTTTACAATATAATTCAGGATGTTGCCCAGAACTCAAGGGTTTATGAGCAGTGTCTTTTGCTTCAGAACACAGTTGGTGTGTTTTGTTTTAATATGGACCTGACAAATAAAGTCGAAATATTCAAATAATGCAGATAAACACCTGGAAGAGACTCGACTAATTTCTGCATACAGATCTTAAATGGCATTAGGCTATTAGGAGCACTGCACACCTTCCGGGGCTGTTGTTGTATGTTTTCCATTTTTTGAATTGTTTTCTTATGCACTCATTTGCCCAGAGTACAAACTCTACTGACTTTCACTGTTTATTGCACACAAGCCCATTTCATTGAAGGATAGTTACTGACTGCTCAATTATGTCTGGAGTTAGTGGAATTTTAAAACAGACACACAAAAGAGTACCCAGTGGTCAGAACATTGTAGGTTCTCCATACCTGTTACACGATCCCAGAGAATTACTGAAAGGCAGATCAATCTCAGGCATGGAAGCAACATGCCCCTGTTATAAACAGCTCTAAGAGACAAGCTCTAGCACAGAGGAGAGTTTCTGTCATATCAAGAAGTTCAGAACTAGTTCTCTAAAACAAGGAAGAGAGTCAGGTGTGGGGAGCAAGGGAACAGTGATGCTGAAAGTTCTTAGTGTTAGGAAGGAAGAGAAACATGCACATGTGCAAACACAAGTGTGCGCGCACACGCACACACATACAAGTGACTAAACTGAAAGGATCAGAGTGTAATCGTTAGGATCTGGTCAGTCAGAGTACTTACTTCGATGAAATTGAATGAATAAGGGGGGGAAAACCCCAGTAATCTATGGTAAAGGAGAAGCTTTGAAAGGCTGAAAGCTCAGAGCCTCAAGAAGGTGATATCACTTGACAAGATCTTTTGCTTGGCAGGCAAAGAACACAGCAAGCAAATCAATCAGGGGAACTTAATGGAATTCCAACCACATTCTTAATTGTTCCAGATTGTCAAGGAAGTGCTGCCAGACCAAAGCTCCCACAATGAGGAGCTTGTACTATAGGTGTGGTGGGTTCCATTCCCTTCCCACTGGAAGTGTCAGTTATGTAAACTGTTTTATCCTATATAGTAAGTGGAAAGGGAGGGGTTACAAAGTTAATCTATCACTAAAAGAGTGTACAGACAGCACTGTGACTTCTCCTTCATGCTCCTTAACATGGAACTGCTTGAAATAGCTCCATAGAATATCAAATCAGGGGCTAAGATGGAGACTTAAGATGGAAGAATCCACTGCTAATTGGTCTTTTGGAAAACATGGTGTTTGAAATTTCAGTAATAGAGAAAAAAAAAAAGGAACAAGATAAAGGTTATAAAGGAGGCCATCACAAGCTAAAGGAACAGCACAGGCCAAGGTCCCGAGGACATAAGGAACCTGGAAATTCAGAAAAACAAAAATAAGGTGAAAGAGGCCGACATGATGAACAAGACTGGAAAAGAGGCTGAAGGATTAAGGGTCAAGTAGAAATGATACCTCACAGAGTACTCGCCGACATTCTCATCTTGTAAAGAGTGTAAAGTTATCAGAGGGGTGAAAATACTTTAAAAAGAAGAAACTAAACAGGTTGTTCTTTGGTTAAGTAACCATTAGGAAAAGGGGTAGGAAGACCACCAAGGAGGCTTCTCCTTGGTGAAGGTCATGGGGAGTTTCTTAGAGAGTGTGGAGCTGTTTCCTGAACAGCCACCTTTCTTTTGGGCCTAATACAACATGTCAGGGTGGCTGGAGGTATGCTGTTCCTCCTCATAGGTATAAATTACGCTGTATCAGATGCTGCTTAAGATAAAAGTGAGGCAAGCAGATGTTTGATGGATTCAGCCAGGTGAAGAGAAGAACAGTGAGTCACTGCTTCTCAGCAGAAGGCCCATGTGCCAGCATGGAATGTGTGAAGGCTGGTTACTGATGTCAGCCCCCCTTTTAAGTCAGGTCATTAATATGTCCTCTTAACATGATACAATGTCAATGCAGGTATGTTAATCTTAGAGCACTGGCTATGATATGTTTGACTGACTCACTCACTCTCTCTCTCTCTCTCTCTCTCTCTCCTTCATTTCTCTCCTCTCCTCCTCTTTCTATTCTTCTAAATAAATAAAATCCTGAAATTCTTTTCCACCTTGGTTGCGAAATCTGATTTAATGGCATATATTATACATCTCATACTCTCCCAGAAGCCTTGATTTAATGGCATATATTATACATCTCATACTCTCCCAGAAGCCTTGGGCCATGGGAAACTGTAGTGGTAACTTTGGAGTTTTGGTTTCTTTAAAAAACACAGAAATTGCTTCAGATTGTCCACAGCGGCTGACTATGATTTGCCTCACACTCTAGCAGGGGTGTGATTTTGCCAGTTGCAGACAGTTTCTGTAATTGTGTGATGTTTGAAATTCTGGGGACTTTTCATAGGGTATATAAATGCTAGAACCCCAAGAGGTGGGGTGGGTTGCTGTTGGTTGCCATTTGTTATGTAGTCATGCACTAAGAAGAAATTAGACATCCCTGATAGTGAGATCAAACTTGCCCCAAGGAACTTAACACCCCTAATTAGCAGGAAGCAGTCTGATTATAACGTCATCCTGTTCTGACCCCTGACTTTACTCAGAGAGTTCTTTCCTTTCCCTCTGTCCTTCTTTCTCTTATCCAGTGTTAGGGGGCTGAAAGGAGAGAAGAAAAAGGGTGGAGAAGGGTGGAAGGAAGAAAGGAAATATCCCAACATAGCAAAAGACACTGCAGGAAACCTTTCACTATATCTAATAAATAAAACAAAAAGAAGAACTGCAGAATAAAATCATGAACTTCTAAAGACAGGCAGATAAGGAAATATGAGTCACAAATTAAAAGAATTAAAATGCTAAATTAGTGGAACCTTAAAATTTTCACAAAATCAGGAAAGACAATGAAAATTGAAAATTAATGATTAATTTCTTGACACAATGGTAACAACGAACACATTGGTTTGTCAATCGTGTTTTAATTTATAGAAGGCTGGAAAGATATAACAAGTTTCAAGCAACTCTAAAGAAAAAGAAAATGCTTATAATGAGGAAAAAACAAAGCAAAAGCAGGTAACTGGAAGAAAACATAGAAGCAAGGCAACTTGTAAGCAAATTAGTCTTCTTGTCCATAACAGAGGAAAGAGTTCCAAAGGCTACATACTATGAAAAACCCAATCATTGACGGGATAAATATGTAAATGCAGGATGGTACATATGTAATAGGATGGTACATATGTAATAGGACAGTACATGTGTAATTTGACAGTACAGTAAGAGGGATAGCTTTAGGAAATGAAGAGTCTTTAAAAGCTAACACAGGGCAGATGGAGACTTAAGCTTATCTTGTGTCTTCCACATGCAAGGTAGTTCTCTTGTGTAGTTTTCCTCTGTCTTCTGACAAGGACAAAACTAACAGGCTAAAACAAGCATCTACTACTTGCTTTAATTACATTTTGTTGCATTTATATGGGTTATTTGAAGTCAGAAATGAGGAGAAAAACTCAATTCAGATTTAGAATAAAAGGTACAGCACACTATTTAACACAAAGCAAATAATATGGGAATAAAAATCTTATTACTCTGCAAACTAAATGAACACTTACTTTCTCAGATATCTAGACATTCTGGGAATATAGGAAGCCCTCAGTCAATTCTAATTCACACAACCCAAAAAAGGCAATATGCTTGCTTTATGTATGTCTAGCAAAAGAGCCAAAGGAAGACTGCTGGGTGGCTCCATGTGGGCAGCCTGCTCACCCCTGGTCTAGCAAGGTCAGGCTACTACTTAACCCAGAGAGACTAGGTCACCCTCACCCAAACGGGAATTTGTGTGTTTCTCCCCAGTTGAAGGGTACTGTAAGAATGAAAGCTATGGGAGAATACTTCCTACACATGTACATGAGTGAATACATGCAAGCACACACACACACTTTTTTGCAAATTGTGAGATATTGTGGGTGTAGCTTTCTTTACTAAACTAGGTAGAGGACACTGCACTGATACATGACCTTTAGTTCTGAGCTTTCTAGGTGGCTCTCCCTTCCCAATCTCCCCTCCTTTCCCTTCCTCCCTCCCTTTATGTTTAAAACTTCTACATGTTTATCTCACTGAGCAGCATCTCTGTTTAAATAGAAGCACAATGATGAACGTGAGATAAATCTGCACTATCCATTTCACTAACCACACATTAAGCACTTTAAATAATGATATTAAAACTGAAAAACCTTTGTTTCTAAGTTTTCCACCATTTGAAAATTAAAAAAGATTAGTAGGAAGAGTATACTTGAAAACTCTCTGAGAAATATGAAGTGCTTTATAATAACCATGTACTATTAGTACAATATGTGAATAAATTTAATTTGTCATGTTTTTCCCTGGCTAGCAATACAGAGAACAATGCTTTCTCAAGATGCTGGGCTCACCACAACTCACAGTCAGCTACATGATCACTACTGTAAATCAAGCAATCTGCTCCAGTATTCATAGTTACGAAGCTAGAGCAGCTGCTAGCTTAGGTCTCCATAGCGCACTGTCAAGTAACGATATTTTCAAATATGACAGCTGTCGTGGAAACAGCTCTATCAAAGAAAATCTGTATAAAGAGTTTAAGAGAAAACAGATATTCAACATACCCTTCCTCCATTCACATGAGGAGACATTTTTAATGCATTTAGCAACAACAGAAAATTAGGCCTACTGTAATTTAATAAAGTTGGAATTTACTTTTTCCCTCGAACAAATACTCTGGTGCTAAGTAGCTTTGCACTTGCAATAGCAGGTGCAGAGTCAAGTCTGGGATTATTGTGTCTGGCCTATCTAGTCCACCATCACTCCACCTGCTTGCTGTAATTCCAGAAGTCACATTTGTTTTCAAGCCTGAAGACTGTAGAAGGGGTGATAGCCTTTTGGTATGAAAAACAAACATTTCTCCATGACTCTACATTTATTTGAGTCCTTATTAAGTTGTAATTTTTATAAATAGAGTGTATGTCTGAAAGTTACAATTTTATTCTTTCTATAAATTTAAGTCATTGTTTGCTTTATGTTATAACCCTAATTAATTTCTCAAGCTCTATAAAACACTTCTATAACTTCAGTTTTACTAGATGGTACATAGTTTCATTTCAATTTAAAGCCCCAAAGATTAGCTTTCCTCCAAAGTCAATATGAGTCTACAGAAAAAGCATCCCATATGTAAAATATGGACATTACAAATACCCCTGAACACAAAAACAATCAACCACCTCCCCTCCCAATCTCCCCTCCTCTCTCCACTCTCTCCCTGTGTGTAAAAATTCTACATGTTTATCTCACTGAGCAGCATCTCTGCCTAAGTAGAAGCACAATAATGGACATGTCACTATCCATTTCATTAACTACACACTGAGCACTTTAAATAATGATATTAAAACTGAAAAATAAATTTAAACTTAATTCTAATTAATTTGTAGAGACATAAAGCTAGTGCCTGCTAAATGGAAAAACACACCTCCAGGTAGATTGTTAGATTACAGTATAAGAAAAAATTGGCATTAGTTTTAACATAGTTTGAAGGCATGGGCTTTCAAAAAACAGATGTTTTTTGAAACATCTTGTGTACCTCCATGGAAGTACACATGCTTAGCATGAATGACACCATGTGTTCAATGCCCAACCCTAACAAAAAAGTCGCCATGGCGGTTTGAATAACAGTGGCCCCATTGGCTCATATATTTGAATGCTTAGAAAGATTGTTAAAGCAGGTGTGGCCTTGTTGGAGGAAGTGTGCCATTGGTGGTGGACTTTGAGGTTTCAAAAACCCAAGCCAGGCCCAGTGTCTTTCTCTCTCCCTTCTGCATGCAGATACAGATGTAGAACAATCATCTACTTCTTTCTCCAGCACCGTGTTTGCCTGTGTGCCAACATGCTACCCTGCCATAATGATAATGGACTAGACCTCTGAACTGTAAGAAGCTACAATAAAATGCTTTCTGGTTTTTTTGTTTGTTTGTTTTATCTGAAAAGATTCTCTCTTTTTGTTTTTTAATTTTGTACACTGGGTTTTTGGGTTTCTTTTTGGATATTTTCTTTATTGACATTTCAAATGTTATCCCCTTTCTTGTTCCACCCACCCCACTTCCGGGGGTTGGGGGAACAAGAAAGGGGATAACATTTGAAATATAAATATGCTTTCTGTTTTAAGAGGTACTGTGCCGGTACCTCTCTACAGCAGCAGAACAATCAACAAAACAGTTGTATAGAACTAAATACAAATCCAAATAAAAGTAAGGAAACTAAGTAAGACTGGTGTATTCTAACAATTGGTGAAAAACAGACCATGAATCTGAAAGAGAGCAGAGTGGGATATATAGAGAGTCTAAATGGAGGATGGGGGAGAGAGAAATGCTACAATTATATTGTAAATCTCAAAAGTGAAAATAAGAAGAATGGTGTATTATATCAATAGCAATGTCTTATTGTAACATTAGAGCTTCATAACAGGTTATCATTGGAAAAAATTAAGGAATAAATAAACAGGTCCCTATATTGTATATTAAAGTGGCAACTGAATGTATAAATTGTATTGAATTATAAGTCAAACATTTTTAAAACATATTCTTAAAAGTCAAACATCCAAACTTGCAATAAATCAAAAAGTGCTAAGAAGAAATTTAGCCCTGACTAGGCAGGTAGAAAGAGGAGTGGGACAGTTAGGAAATGAAGTGAGATCTGACCTCCCAGTGGTAAAAAGTTGTGTAAAGGGATAAAGAGAAATAAGAACAGGAGGATTAAATGGGTTAGGGAATGGGATAGCAGAGAAGAGAGAGGAATATGGTGAGGCATAACTAATACTAAAGGTCTTTTGAAAAGCTGCATAGGAATCTACTACTGTAGAAGCATCATAAAATAAATATATAAAAGGAATATATATGGAGCTACTACATAATGGGGAGCATAGTACCCCAACAAAACATCATATGCTACCAAATAAAATCATTTGTGCTAGGTATGGGTTGCCTCTTTTTCAGCTGTTGGCCACTGGAGTCCCATAGACCGCCCCCTCCCCAAACATTACAGGCTATGCCAATGCTATTGCTTATTCTCCATGACTTGATGGTAAACAGCATATACTTATATCATAGATCATGAAGAAATATAGCTGGTACTCAAGTGGAAGCTTTAAACCTACTGACTAATATTCACAGTGCTGAGTTGGTATATATCTACTGGAGGAGAGGAGTTATTAACCACACTGAACCACAAACCATGAGCTACAATAGGATTGTCATATATGATATGTCCAGTGGCAGAATAGTAGCACAGAAGTCAGGAGTAACCAGGCATTTTTCAATTTGATTTAAGCCCCACTCCATGAGATGGGACTCATACCTGATGCTGTTAAGCAGACCAAACAATGAGGCTAAGTCATTGGCTGTCAGGGAAAATCTACTATCTGCTAAATGAACATAGCAATGAAACAACTCCTGGAGAGATCCTGCTATATACACCACTCTACTCCCAAAACTGTGCCTTGTTCAACCCTCAATAAAGAAGCTTATTGCTATTTATATATGAAACCCACAACTGAACAACATGCAGAGAAGACTTCGAAATGCTCTTCCCTAAGTGAGATGTCTTTATCAAACCCCTACCTACAAGGCTCAGGAATTTATATAAAGAATAAGCAGAGGTGTTAAAGAGCCAGATCTGGTAACTTCAAGGAAACAGCAATTTCCAGACACAACAGAACAGATGCAAATATGAACTCACAGAAACTGTGACCGCATGCTTAAGACCTGCACAAGCTCAAGCATGACAAAACCCCAGCACGGCAGGTGAAAAATGGGCATTAAATCCTACCCAGAGACAAGAAGTTATTCAAAATTGAAAGGTTCTAAGAGTTTTCCTCAATGACATGACACTATGTATATTAACTACCATGGGTGGGCAGGCTACACCCATGATGAGGAGCAGTTAGTTGACTAACTTAAATTGGACTCCTTATTTGGCTTTGGTTCTTAAGAGAATGGGTAGGTAGGGAAATGGAGGAACACTGTGAGAAGAGAAACAACACAATCGAAATACATGGCACAAAATTCTCAAAGAATAAACAAAACTATTAATCTTAAAATAGACAAAACTCAAGCAATTATTTTTAGTTATAATTATCTGTATTTTAAATGATCAATATTACTGAAATAGAGTGTAAAGAGGACAGTCTGGCACCTAAAGAGTGTGGAAGCTTCTACCATGTCCTAACAACTAGTGAAAAGCTGAATGTATAAGTTACCCTTCACATTTTTTTTTTTTTTTTTTTGGTTTTTCGAGACAGGGTTTCTCTGTCCTGGAACTCACTTTGTAGACCAGGCTGGCCTCGAACTCAGAAATCCTCCTGCCTCTGCCTCCCAAGTGCTGGGATTAAAGGCGTGCGCCACCACTGCCCGGCATAAATAAAAATACCCTTCACATTTACGGCTTAAAATACACACCAAAAGCAAATTATGGGGTTGGCTTGTGGTGGCACATGTCTTTAATCCCAGCAGAGGCAGAGGCAGGTAGATCTCTGTGAGTTTGAGGCCAGTCTGTCTACAGAGTGAGTTCCAGGACAGCCAAGGCTGTTACAGAGGCATATTAAGGAAGAACAGGCTGATTCTATGTAATAGTGCGAGGACCCATGGTAAGAAAGACAGAGTAGCAGGAGTTTGAGACAGCGAGCTGCAGTGTAGACCCAGGTATGGAGCAGACGTGAATACTCATGGCCAGCCCTCTTTCTCCATTTTCTTCAGTCAGTTCAGGACTCTGGCTCATGGAATGATGACACCCACAGTTAAAGTGTAACTCCACACATCAATTAACCTAAGGTAGATAATACCCCAAAGGCATGAGCAGAAATTTATCTCCTAAGTAATTACAGATTCTGCCAGGTGGACAATATCATCAATCACACTGAACAAAATGAAAACATAAAAACCCATCTTTGATCCATGAGAGAAATGAGGTGATAGAATTGCTTGCCAACTTAAAGGGCCAGTAAATATCTTCAACAAAATTATGGAGGAAAATTCCCTAACCTAAAGAAAGAGATGTCCATGAACATACAAGAAGCCTACAAAACTCCAAACAGATTGGACCAGACCAGAACGTTCTCCTGGCACATAATAATCAAAACACCAAATGTACTAAACAAAGAAAGACTATTAAAAGCAGTAAGAGAAAAAGGCCAAGTAACATATAAAGGAAGACCTATCCGAATCACATCAGACTTCTCACCAGAGACTATGAAAGCCAGAAGATCCTGGGCAGATCTCATGCAGACTCTAAGAGAACACAAATGCCACCCTAGACTACTATACCCAGCAAAACTCTCAATCACCATAGATGGAGAGACCAAGATATTCCATGATAAAACCAAATTTACACAATATCTTTCCACAAACCCAGCTCTACAAAGGATAATAGGTGGAAAGCGCCAATACAAGGAGAGAAACTACACCCTGGAAAAAACGAGTTAGTAACCTTCTTTCATCAAACCCAAAAGTAGACAACCACTCAAACATAAAGATAGCGTCAAGAATGGCAGGTGGCAATAATCACTATTTCTTAATCTCTCTTAATATCAATGGTCTCAATTCCCCAATAAAAAGACATAGACTAACAGACTAGATACATAAACAGGACCCAGCATTTTGCTGCATGCAGGAAACACACCTCAGTGTCAGAGACAAACACTACCTCAGAGTAAAAGGCTGGAAAACAATTATACAAGCAAATGGTCCCAGGAAACGAACTGGAGTAGCCATTCTAACATCAGATAAAATTGACTTTCAACCTAAAGTCATCAAAAAAGACACAGAAGGACACTACATACTGATCAAAGGAAAAATCCACCAAGAAGAACTCTCAATTCTGAATATTATGCTCCAAATGCAAGGGCATCCTCATTCGTAAAAGAAACTTTACTAAAGCTCAAAGCACACATTGCACCTCACACAATAATAGTGGGTGACTTCAACACCCCACTCTCTGAAATGGATCATTCAGGAAAGCAGAAACTAAACAGGGACACAGAGAAACTAACAGAAGTTATGGACCAAAAGGATTTAATAGATATCTAAGGAACATTCCATCCTAAAGCAAAAGAATACACCTTCTTCTCAGCACCTCATCGTACCTTCTCCAAAATCTTATACCATATATTTGGTCACAAAACAGACCTCAACAGATATAAGAAGATCGAACTAATCCCATGCCTCCTATGAGATCACTATGGAATAAGGGTGGTCTTCGATACCAACAAAAACAACAGAAAGCCCACATACACGTGGAAGCTGAACAATGCTCTACTCAATGATAACTTGGTCAAGGAGGAAATAAAGAAAGAAATCAAAGAAATTCCTAGGCAAATGGTCAGAACTTGAAAATATCATCCTTAGTGAGGTAACCCAATCACAAAAGAACACACATGGTATGCAGTCACTGATAAGGGGATATTAACCCAGAATCTCGGAATACCCTAGACACAATTCGCATATCAATAAATTTCCAAGAAGATGGAAGGAGAGACCCCTGGTCCTGGAAAGACTGGATGTAGGGGAATGCCAGGATAAAGAAGCGAGAGGGGAAAAAAAAAAAAAGAAGCGAGAGGGGGTTGAATGGGGAAAAGGGGGAGGGAAGGGGGCTTATGGGACATTTGGGGAGGGAGGAAATGGGAAATGAGAAATGATTTGGAATGTAAATAAAAAAACTTAGAAAATTAAAAAAAAAGAAAGAAAAAATCTCAAGTAACTTAATTAAATTATGTTCAGTTAAAATTTTCAATAAGAATAGAAGGCAAGACCATTAAGGAATGCTATTTTAAAAACCATATGAAAGTCCAGCAGATTATTTCATATCATGAGAGGAAATCAGCCTAATCAGATAGAATATGCTGCAAGATTGTAGGAAACGGGAAAGGGGAAATCATTTGGAATGTAAATAAAAAAAAACTTAGAAAATAAAAAAAAAGAAATAAAAAAGAAAAGAAAAGAAATAGAGGAGAACATGGGTCAAATGGAAAAGGCTCTTAAAGAGGAAACACAAAAATCCCTGAAAGAAATACAAGGGATCATGGGTGAACAGGTAGAGACCCTTAAAGAGGAAACACAATAATCCCTTAAAGAATTACATGAAAACACAAACAAACAAGTGAAGAAACTGAACAAAACCATCCAGGATTTAAAAATGGAAGTAGAAACAATAAAGAAATCACAAAGTGAGAAACCTCTGGAGATAGAAAATCTTGGAAAGAATTCAGGAGTCATACATGCAAGCATCAACAACAGAATACAAGAGATAGAAGAAAGAATCTCAGGGGCTGAAGATACCATAGAAAACATTGACTCAACAGTTAAAGAAAACGCAAAATGCAAAAAGCTCCTGAGCCAAAACATCCAGGAAATCCAGGACACAATGAGAAGACCAAACCTAAGGATTATAGGTATAGAAGAGAGTGAACATTTCCAACTTAAAGGGCCAGTAAATATCTTCACAAAATTATAGAAGAAAACTTCCCTAACCTAAAGAAAAAGATGTCCATGAACATACAAGAAGCCTACAGAAATCCAAACAGACTGGACCAGACCAGAAAGTCCTCCTGGCACATAATAATCAAAACACCAAATGCACTAAACAAAGAAAGAATATTAAAAGCAGTAAGTGAAAAAGGTCAAGTAACCTATAAAGGCAGGCCTATCAGAATTACACCAGACTTCTCACCTGAGACGAAAGCCAGAAGATCCTGGGCAGATCTCATACAGACCCTAAGAGAACACAAATGCCAGCCCAAAGTACTATACCCAATAAAACTCTCTATTACCATAGATGGAGAAACCAAGATATTCCATGATAAAACCAAATTTACACAATATCTTTCCACAAATCCAGCCCTACATTGGATAATAGATGGAAAACGCCAACATGAGGAGGGAAACTATACCCTAGAAAAAGGAAGAAAGTAATCTTTTTCCAACAAACCCAAAAGAAAGTAACCACACAAACATAAAAAGAACATCAAAAATAACAGGAAGCAACAATCACTATTGCTTAATTAATATCTTATAATGTCAATAGACTCAATTCCCCAACAAAAAACAGTCTAACAGAGATGTTTTTCATGTGGATCTTCGATTTTATCAGAAAATGTTTGTGACTCCTCTTTCAATTCAGTAATACTTTTTGTGTCTACCATTTTGACTGTATTCCATGATAATCTTTAATTTTAACACTTTTTCTGTGTATTTCTTCGATTTTGTCGGAGGTGTTTTTCATGTAGATCTTTGGTTGCGGGAGGGGCACGGGGGGGTGTTTGTAGTTTCACTTTCAATCAATTTAGGAATTTTTTTGTGCCTACCATTTTGTAGGTATAATTGTCCATGATAATCTTCAATTTTAATGTTTTTCTGTATTTTTCTTCAATTTTGTCAGAAGTATTTTCCATGTGGATCTTCAGTTTTATCAGACAATGTCTATAATTTTACTCTCAATCAACTTAGGAACATTTTTGTACCTTCCATTTTATCTGTATAATTTTCCATGTAATAGTCAGTTTTAACATGTTTCTCTATATATTTCTTGAATTTTTTCAGGAATATTTTCCTTGTAGATCTTCAATTTTATCAGAAAGTGTTTATAATTCCACTTTCAAAAAACATAGGAATATCTTTATGCCTACCATTTTATCTGTATAATTTTTCTATGAAATAGTCAATCTTAACGCGTTTTTTATATATTTCTTTAATTTTATCAGATACTTTCCAGGAAATCTTCAATTTTATCAGAAAATGTTTAAAATTTCACTTTCAATCAACTTAGAAATATTTTTATGCCTACCATTTTATCTGTATAATTTTCCATGATAATCTTCAATTTTAATGTTTTTCCATGTATTTTTTCAATTTTATCAGATATATTTTCCATGTAAATCTTCAATTTTATCAAAAAATGGTTATAATTCTACTTTCAATCAACTTAGGAATATTTTAATTCCTACCAATTTATCTGTATAAATTTCTTCAATTTTATCAGAGATATTTTCCATGTAAATCTTCAATTTTATCAGAAAATGTTTTTACCTCTACTTTCAATCAATTTAGGAATATTTTTATGCCTCCTATCTTATCTGTATAATTTTTCATGAAACAGTCAGTTTTAACATGTTTTTCTATATATTTCTTGAGTTTTATCTGAAATATTTTCCTTGTAGATTTTCAATTTTATCAGAAAATGTTTATAATTCCACTTTCAATCAACTTAGGAATATTTTTATGCCTACCATTTTATCTGTATAATTTTTCCATGAAATAGTCAATCTTAATGTGTTTTTCTATATATTTCTTCAATTTTTTCAGAGATATTTTCCATGTATATTTACACAATGGAATACTACTCAGCAATTAAAAACAATGAATTCATGAAATTCTTAGGCAAATGGGGAACAGGGGGAGGGAAGAGGGATTATGGGACTTTCGGGGAGAGGGGAACTGGGAAAGGGGAAATCATTTGGAATGTAAATAAAGAATATAGAAAATAAAAAAAAGAAAAATTACATAAAAAGCAAAAATGAAAGAATTTCATATTTCCACAAGAAAAAAATAATCATTAACTTACTTCAATCACTGCCTGAAAAGATTTCAACCATACCACTCAAAACAGGAACCTGATATCACTACTCAAAGTCTTAATATAGATATTAATTGGTATATTATTTGACATATAACTGTATTTTTGCAAGTAATTTAGATAAACCCAGGAGCTACTCCAAGGATTGGGTAAATGTTTGGAACTTTGAAAGAATTTTGGGGACCCTGAAGATCTATCTGCCTCCTCATTCTACAATGAAGGAAAGGAACAAAAGGACCTGTCTTTTTTAGACAGACAGGTAATTATAGCACCAGTTCACTAAAAGAAACCAACCTCCTTGCTTTTCTTAGTTCAGGCCTCCACTAAATTTAATTGATTTCATTCCAAGTGCTTTGTAATGATCACATGTGCTTCCTGAATTTTTTTATTTCCTAATCCCATGTCCAAATCATCTGATTAAAAAGAATTGCAAATTTATAGACTGATTCCAGTAGAGAATCAGTCTATAAAGATCCAGTAAGAGAATTTAGCATGGCCAAGGAATTTTTAAATTTCCTCTTACCTAATGTTCTTGATCTTAAAAACGAGAAAACCATTTAAGTAACTTGCTACACCCAATGGATGAGACACAAAACTAAAGAGGACCAGCTGTCCTGAGTCTTAGGACTTCTTCTATTTTTACACAGAATTACAGAACAAATCAATAATCACTGGCTAACAAGATGACTCTGGGGGCAAATCCCTCAATTCTTCTAACTTTTAATTATTAAATAAGCAAAGTCAGTTACCTGAGCTCTAGAAAATACCCTGCTCCTTTCTAGGTCAAGACATTTTTAAGATGGGGCTCAATAAGCAGTCGATAGTACGGTCCACAGAAGTAAAACTGCCCAATGTCATTAGCAATTTTTAAATTAAACAAAACAAGAGCAAAGAGCCAGAAAAAAGTTACATTTACGGAGTCCCTAGACCCAAATTTGGAGGAAAACTAACAGTGAGTGACTCTGGCTTTAGATTCAGTAGAGTTCTTCAGGTCATTCACAATGGATATCAAGTTATCATGTGCTTTAATTATACACCTGTCAAAGGATTTCTAAGAAGTTAACTTCCATGAATGTCTTCTTTCAATTCTTATTATTCCTTCTCATTGATGTATACATATGCCAATGACAACAAATCATATAAATCATATGTTATTAAGCCAAAATTCACTTTTCTTTAAAAACAGCATTCACTACTATTAATGAAAGAAAAAGATCTAAGCCTGACTGATGGATGTGAGAACTTAAGTAGAATTCAACTAATCTTTTCTGAACATTCACAACTGGTAGACCTCAAGTCCTATTCACAATTTATTCCTCAGTTTACATGTTGATTATCAAGTAGCACTTATACACACACACACACACACACACACACACACACACACAGACGGTAGACAGAGTGAGATTAGAAGAAATGAATACAACATTCAATGATTTAAGAGAATCTTGGAGGATCTTTTCTAAGTCTTTATAACCTTAGCATAAGGAATGTAAGAAAGTAGGTAAAAAAGATGGCTCTGTGGTCAAGAACACTAGCTGCTCTTCCAGAAGACATGGGTTCAACTTCCACATGATGGCTTACAAACACTTGCAACTCAAGATTCAAATCATTCAAGGTATTTTCCTGTCATCCATGTTCAAAATCCCTTCCTAGTGAAGTAAACTTTTCCTTGGTCATTCAGTCTATTTTCCAATCAAATAAATACTAGTTTTTCTGGGAATAATCTGTTATTTTCTCTCTAAGTGGCTGAAAACCTATTTTCTAACAGAGCATACTACTTTTAATAGATCAAGATGACAATTTGATTCTGAGGAGGTCATTCCAGTTTTAGGACTCCTCCATTTTCCCATGAGTAAATCCACCTGAATTTGGTTCTATCCTCTGATCTTCTATGAGGGCTTTTGCAAATTCTATACTGTGACAACTTAGATGGCACAGTACTTGGGGTAAGTAAAGGTCAAATTATTGAAAAGGCAATAGTTTGGAAAAACACTTGCTTAGCCTGGTCCCCATAAGAATCTATAAATAGGACTGGGAATTAACGTGAGACCTGTGGGAAAACTAAAGAAGGCTGCTTACTGGCAAGAGTTTCTGCTCCTCTTCCCGAGCTGACAAAGTTTAGGACTCACAGAAAAGGCTGAAAGGGAATGTGTACCTGGGAAGGTGAGTTGTGTTCCATTTGAGTGACTGTGGTCAGTAGATGCTGTGTGGGTTAAGGAAGCTATCAGCTACAGCTATCACAATGAATTCAATGGTAACACAGGCTAACTGCTCAAGGCAGTTGGAGGGCAAATCACACCTCAGCAGAAGCCAAGAGTGAGGGAAATGTATTGCAGAACCAGACTGTTCCTCTCCAACAGTACCCCAGAACACAGATGCTTCCTGAAGTCCAGGTGCCACCAGAAAAGGAATAGTACAAAATAATAAATATATATATGAATATAAAAAAGACAATGAGCTTATGTGGTACTTATGTAACTAGCAGAAAGGTGAGCCAACCATTAAAATTAGAGAAGATAAACAGCTGTAATATGGGGCCGTTTTAATAACTGCCAGCACAGACTGGGGAAAAGAGATGGGGTTGGATGTGTGGGTCCATGGCTACCTAATGGAGTCCGCCTCAGCTGCAGGTCCAGAAAATATATATTTAGAACCATGCAGCCAGGCCCAGTGAAAATTCTTTTACAGCCCTCAATTGGAAACTAGAGCTCAACAGACTGAACACAATTGTCACCCATGGTTCTCTCAACAAGTTCCTGTATCCCAGAGTATCATCTGCCAAGCAGACATTCCTTCTATATGTCCTCTGCAACCTACATGCTCTGAAAATCTCACCCTCACTGACACAAGGCACATAAGTCACCCAGAGCTCAGCATCTGCTGCCCTTCGTGAACTCTGGAGCACGACCCATTGCATTTGATTCCAGATCAATCCTATCTTGACCCAACCAACAAAGTTCAGCTCTCTAATGGCCAAATAATATTTTCTCAAATGGGATTTTAAATCCCAAGTATGTTCTTCTGGAGAAACTTTCATCCCCAGGTTACCTGTGTCTTGGGTTTTTTACTGCTGTGATAAAACACTGTGACCCAGATTGGGGAGAAAACGGTTTACTAAGTGTACAACTCTCCAGTCATGTTCCATCTCTAAGAAAGATTAGGGCAGAAACTCCAGGAAGTTGGAGGCAAGAACTGAAGCAGAGGCAATGGAGGAACACTGCTTATTGGCTTGCTAAGCCTGCTCTCTTATACAACTCAGGACCACCTGCGCAAAGGTAGCATTGTCCACAGTAGGCTATGCCTTTCTACATCAATTATCAAATAAGGAAATGCACCCCACAGGCTTCCCTAGAACTAGTCTAATGGAGGCATTTTCTCAATTGAGGTTTTCTTTACTCAGATTATCCTAGCCTGTGTCAAGTTGACATAACCACTAGCCAGCACAGTCTTCTTGAATCTTAGATCTACTGCTTATCATAGATAGAAATTCTTTGTTTTAGCCTTCACCCATTTAATCTACGATATGGTTTCTAAATCCGGGTTAGAGCAGGAGTCCACCATCTATTGTCTCAGAACCCAAGGCCCCTACTTTTTCTCTGATGCATCCCTCAACAAAAACAGACAAGGAAATTTCCTTCCTCCAACCTCAGATTATTCCCCTACACATACACATCTGCACATCTAGTTAGAAGACTCGGCAAATGTCCAGGCAGGATTCCATCTTGACCCTGGGCAGGGCACATGGCAATAAAATGTGCAGAATACAACCCTGATTTTATCAAAAGAATGAATCCAATTTGCATTTCAAATATGCTATATAGCACATTGCGCCTTGAATTTCGTTGTCAGAATTTTATTCAAGTGCTTGGCATTTTAATGCTAGATAAAGTCTCAGAATCTAGACACTAAAGTAGTTGAGTAGCTACTATGATAGAATTTCTGCTTACAAGTAATATTAACTGAAGGTGTAACTTTATGCTAGAGGCATATGTGGAAAACCTGATTCCTGATGTAAACAGCTCCAAGAAATTCTATATATTTGTACAGTGTCCTTGTCTCAACGTTCCACTTACTGATGAACTTGTTTTGCATAGTCTCCAACAGAGCCTGGTGAGCATCTTCAGCCTGTAAAGCGTGTGAACATTCTCTAGCCAGTATGGTGCGTACAAGATGCTCTCCACATCCTACAAGTCCAAGAAAAACACGGTTGAGGAAAAGCAATACTGAATGCTTTGCTTGTCTCAATAACATAAACCCCTGGCATACAACTTACAAAGGAGTTATGTGTCAGGACAACTCAGTGAGGGAATACACTGACTTCTGCAAACAGTCCGGTAATTTCAGTAATGAGATTCAATACAATATAAAGAAACATATGTCTATTTGATCTCAAAAGAAAACAGGTAAAAATAAAGGAAATCCCTCTCTCAGAGGAAATGAGGTATATAACAAAGAGATGCAGAGTCAGCACCTAGGGTTCTGTCTCATTCTGCACTAACAAGTAACTACAGACCATCCTGTTGGGTGGCTTAGTCTCCCATTCAAAAAAAAAAGATACCTACAACTGTTGACTATTTTCTTCCTGATTCTGCACTTCCTAGGTGGCTGGGGAGAAGTGTAGGCATCTAGGTACAGTCCGAATCTCTCTCTACCCATTGTTGTTCAAGAGAATCATATACCAACAGTGTAGAGAGGATAGAGGAAACCAGCTCACTCACATCTTACAGCCCTTCTCACATTCATACTGCTTTCAGAAATAAAGCCGCTATGTGATTCTAAAGAAAAAGAATATTTGGAGGCTAAAGAGATGCTTCGCAAGTTAAAAATACGTGTTCTTACAGAGGACCCAGATTCAGTCCCCAGCACCTAAAACTGTCTGTAACTACGGGAGATCTGACACCGTTTCCTGACTGCTGTGAGCAGCAGGCACACACATGATGCATATACATTCGAGAATGCAAAACATTCATACATATAAAATAAAGAAAAGGATGGAAGGGAATGAGAGAAAAGGAGTAAAGGAGGGAAGAGGAAAGAAGAGGGGAATTTTCACTGTGAGATGAACTTGGAACACTCAGACACGTTTGTACTGATTAAGAATAATGATCAAAAGATGTATGGCAGTAGCTACTGTGAAAGTAAAGTCAAAAGAGACTTAGTTTAAGGATTGGTGAGTTCTAGTAGAAAATTTCTTAGATAGAAGCAGTTTCCTTTCTACCAGAAAAAATTTCAATATTTAAATCTGGTATCATGATCTAAGTGTCTGTGAATAATCTAAGTGTCTGTGAAGCCTATTTCAGCTGCCTTCAGAAGGAGCTCCCTAAAAATGTCTAGGATCCATCAGTAGGACCAGGCACAACTTAATATTTCTGCAATATGCACAACATAGAAACATACACATGAACAAAGGAGGGTCTAAACAATTAAAATGAAACTCAGACTAGAATAGCTAAGCAACCACTTTTTGATTATTTAAAAATTTATTCATTTCTTTTAAATATGTGCTTAATGTACATGCCTGAGGGTCAGAGGCCAGAAGAGGTCAGATGACTTGGAACTAGAGTTGTAGACAAACAGTACTTAGCTGCCATGTGGGTGCTGGGAACCCAAACCAGGTCCTCTGGAAGGGCAGCTAAGTGCTCTTAACCACTGAGCTATCTCTCCAACCAGAAATCACTTCTAAATAATGGCTTGCGGGGGGTGGGAAGCAATGCTAAGGATGAAACTCTGGCTAGGGAAGAACTCAACCACAGAGCTATACTTCCAGCCCCACAAATTCTTACATCTGTAAATAATTGAAAACTGATAACAATACTTAACTCTCCTCTAATCAAGCACTACTGGCAGATCTTCAGGAACATTATCTATAATAAACTTTAAGTCACATTGCTGCCTTTATGTAACTAATACTCTCTTCGTATATACACCTCTCCCCCTCTGTTCACTCCTCTGCAATTATCTCTTTCCTTAACTATACATGCATGTGTGTGCATTGTTTATATACATATACTATGTATGTTCATTGCCAAGATACCAACAGTTCATGGAGCTGTGAACACAACTTTCAAACTGCCTGATACAGCTTACAAAAATGTCACCTTTCAAGATCTCTCTGCAAATATCTATACTTAGACAAAGCTCCACATGGAATTAAATATAGAACTTTGTGGGCAGGATTAGATCAATCATTATTTTGTTCACTTTATAATATTCATTTTATAAGCAGAAAATATATGATAAAACTAATAGTTAAAAAACATGTTTGACACTATGTAAGGGCACTGTGTTAAGGTGACAAAACCCCATAAATTTTAATTCCCTTTGTGTTTATATTTTATGTTGAATAATGAAATAGTATATTTTAGTACAATAGTTACAGAAAATTCACATATTTCAAGCTAAGTGAATGTTCAGAAGGTTATGTACACATGCCTCAAAAATCAAATATCTAAACCAAACTAAATTATAACATCAAAAATTCAGATGTGAGATGAACTTTGAGCAATATGCATAACACAGAAACACAGACACACACACACGCACATGCACGCACACACACACACACCACATCAGAGAAGAGCAGGTGAACAAAGGAAGGTCTTAATAATTAAAATGAAACTCAGACTAGACTAGCTAAGTTAAGCCACCAAGAGAGAGAAGACAGGAGAAGATAAGTTTCCCAATAATTGAGTTTTACTAAGAAACTATTAAAATTCTGATTTATATTCTGACATATACTTTTAACATACAGGTCAGTAGATGCCAATGAAAGAAAATTGGAGCTTTTACTTCCTAAATACTCAAGTTTCTTAGAACATACTGCAGTGATACTGAAGCGTGACTCAAACGTTATGTGCCCTTGAGCCCCACTCTTTACTCGGAAATGCATTTCATTACCTCTTTTCTCTTTCATTGCTAAACAAGCAAAGGCATGTTTATGATCTCACAACTTATTAAAAAACAAAGATTGTGACTGCAACAAAGACCTGAAAACAAGCAAGCAAACAGCAATTCTGAAAGATGGGTGTAGTGACCAACACTTGTAATCCCAACTCTTAAGAGGTGGAGGCAGGAGGATCAGGAGTTCAAAACCATCCTCAGCTGCATAGTGAACTAAAGACCAGCATGTACTACATTAGGCTATCTCAACATAAATGAAGGAAGGAACAAATAAACTTATTCATCATCAATAAAAACGGCAAGCAAACTGACTGAAATGTGACTATATAATATGTTTGTAAAAGCATTAGTCATGGGCCAGTGAGGTGGCTCAGTGAGAAAAAGTGCTTAAGGCTAAGCCTGATGAGGTGAGTTTGAGCTCAGGAAACTCCATGGTAGAAGGAGCAAAGTGACTACCATAAATTATCCTTTGATCTTAACACACATGTATTTTTGATGCACACATAAACAAATATAATGTTAAAAATGCATTTGCTATTTTTGATATGCTAGTCCTAATAAGAAACAGGAAAAAAATCAAGTATTTTCTGCCTTTCCTATAGGAATACATAGAAAGTTTAAATATATTTTTTCTATAGAAGTATCCTGGAATTTCAACCCCATAGGAGGAACAATATCAATTAACTGGACAACCCAGAGCTCTTAGGGATTAAACTGGGAAGGGGACAACATTTGAAATGTTAATAAATAAAATAAGCAATAAAAAAAAGAAGTATCCTAGATGATATATGAAGGCGATATTAGGCTATATCACTTATAACAAAATAATAACTGATAAGGCAATAAAATTAGTGATTGCTAATATCAGAAAAAAATAAAACCAGGCCCTTTATGTCTCTTGATAAAATTAAACATAGTTGTGTTCATTACCAAAACAATTACATTTGTATATGATTAAGCATATAAATTCTATTATTAATTTCGAGAAAAATGAGAGCATCTACAAAAACTGCAGTCAAGATGCTTAGTCAATAATGAAAGTCTAACTACTGTCTGTATCCATCACTTCTTTTCAGCAGTATGCGGAAGGCCCAAGGCATTGCAGTAAGACAAGGTAATGGAATAAAAGAAGAGGAAGAAAGAGAGAGAGAAAAAATAAAAAGCTGAACATGGTGGCAGTTGAGAGGTGGAGAATCAGGAATTCAAAGACAACTCACTACATTGCAAATTCAAGTCATCCCAGATTATAAGACCCTGTTTTCAAATAACCAAACCCAAACAAAAAATTTTAAAATGCATATGTTTCAAATTTTTTAGAAATAAAATCCCCCCTAGAGGGGAATCTACAAAATAAACACTAGTATTATGCCTCAAAAATTCCCTCTCAGATTAGTACTCTAGGATAATGTCTGTAGACCTTGTCTGTTACTTACTAGTCTTCCAAATGTAGGTCTGACCTTCGATTACTCTCTTAGCCATCTACTCTCACATACACATACATACATACATACATACATACATACATACATACATACATGTGTTACTAACTAAGCAACTTTCTTCTAGATCAAGTATATTAACACCTTACACTTCTATAGTTCAGAGTTCTACAAAGATTATCAGACTCTGCCTGGCTACAAAGAACTCACACAACTGTAATGCCAGCTGGCCTGGATGCCAGTGTGCTGACTGAATTTTCTATAACACAACTGCAGAGATTCAGATGGTAACCCATCTTAAGCATTTCAACAGCCTTTGAGAACCAGCACCTTGGACAGGTTAACTCCTGATAATTTTAACCTTAGCTTATTTCAGCTCCCAGTGCACTTCCTACTGCTGAGAGTCTCAGTATACTCACATCCTTTAGCACAGAGTGCCACGTTGTATAGCTTAGTTCCTTTAAAAGGAAACATTTTGTCTTATAGAGAGGTTCCTAAGGACTCAGGAAGTTCCTAAACCTCACAAAATTCACACACACACACACACACACACACACACACACACACACACACACACACACAAATTATATAAGTAGTAACACCTGCTGAGGAAAGAAGACTCCCTGAACTTCCTAGCTGCCTATGTAAGTTACTCAGCTCCAAGAACATAGCTTTTGTGAGTGGGCACCATTCTGAGACAGACATTTCAGTGACCTTGTTGACTTTGAGTCATCCATGTTCCTGTAAGTAACCCCCTTATCAATATTCATGTAACCAATCTCAATAAAATCAATGATTCACCTTGTTGAACTTTGGTCTGTCATTTGGCTGGCTACGTAGTATGAGTGGGTTTTCTTCTCTGTCCAGAAAAAGTCATATAACCGCAGTCTCAACAAAAGATGAGCTAGGGAAGAGTGGCTACATATTCCCTGCAAAGAGTGATGAAACATGCAAGTAAAGCCGATCTCTGTAAGAACAACGCTTTTATTGAGGCAATCCTGATGTGGCTATCTATCTTCCCACAGGCAGTATGGAATAATGTGATCCAAAAGAACGTGTTGTTGAAAGCCTCTGCATTAACCCTTCCACTTCACCAAAAGCTACCATCTACTACTATACTATGCTGGTGCTTTTGAAGTATTCCCCATCCTCCTTAGGGCCCATTCTCCGCTGTTATCCCATGCTAAAATCCCATGCTTCAGTAATTTACACCCATCCTCTTACTCTTAAAAAGAAAAATGTCTACATTTTCATCATTTCATCAGAAATGAAACAGTTTCTTCAAAGTGGTAAGAATCAAAATTAATATTCAAAAAATCAGTGACCTTCTTGTATACCAATGAAAATATCCTGAAAAAGAAATCATAAAAAGAACTTGATTCACAGTAACTTCAATCAACCAAACATGCAAACCTTGAATAAACTTGACCAACGATATAAAGACTTGTGCAATAGAAACTTAGAAGAAGAAGAAAAAGAAGAAGAAGAAGAAGAAGAAGAAGAAGAAGAAGAAGAAGAAGAAGAAGAAGAAAAACACGAAAAGATGAAAATGCCTCCCATGCTCAAGAATCAAAATAATATTTTTAAAAAGATGGCTATCTTATCAAAACCAATCTACAGATTCAACTTAATCACAATCAAGTTCTAGTAATGTTCTTTATAAAAATAGAAAAGAAAAAGGACTTAAAATGCATATAAAAAGATATACATGCGCACGCGCGCGCGCACACACACACACACACACACACACACCCTCTAGATACAGAAACAAACAAACAAAAACCCTCTGCTATATTGGAGGTATTATCACCAAAACTGATTTCAAGTTATACTACAGCAACCACAGTAATAAAAACCAGTTTAGTATTGTTACATAAACAACAGACAGACAGAATACAGAAGCCATATGCATGGGCTTTCAACTATGGCCACCTGACTGTTTTATTATTTTACAATAGTATCAAAAATAAACATTGGAGAAGACAATCTCTTCAACAAATAGTATTGGGAAAATTGAAAATCCTCATGTAGAAGAATAAAATCAAATCTCATTCTCTCTCTCACCCTGCACAAAAATTAACTCCAAATATATCAAGAACCACAACATGAGATATGAAATTTTGAAACTACCAGAAGGAAAACTAGGAAGTCAATTTAAGATCATTGCCATAGCTAAGACTTCTTTAACAAGACTCTGACCAATCACAAAGTAAGATGAATAATCAACAAATGGGATCTCAGAAAATTAAATAAACTCTAAAAATCAAACTACACTGATAATCAAGTGAAGAGGAAACCTACAGAATGGGAGGAAAGCTTTGTCAGCTGTAAATCTGGCAGAGAATCAGCACCTAGAATATATAAAGAACTGAAGATACTAAATATCAAAAAGATAAACCAAACAAAGATTGTTCAATGGAACTGAACACTGTTCTTTAAAAAAAAAAAACTACAAATGACTAATAAATATTAAGCACCTCATTAGCTATCAAGAAAATAAACGTTAAAATTATTTTGAGATTTCATCTTACCCCAATTAGAATGGCTAAATTAATAGCAAACAACAAATGTTTGAGCGGGTGTGGGAAAAGGGAAATATTTACTCGTTGCTGGCAGAATTACAAACTAGTCAGCCATTATGGAAATCAATATGGCAGGTCCTCGCAAAACTAGAAATAGATCTACTGTATGAACCAGTATTCCATCCCTGGTTATATACCTAACGAACTCTACTTCCTACTGCAAAGATACGAGCTAATCCACGCTCACTCTTGTTCTATTTACAATGGTTAGAAAACGGAAACAGCCTAGCTGTTTCACTAATGAATGGATACTGAAAATATGATAAATCTACATAAAAGTTTATTCAGCTGAAAGGGGGAATAAAGTTATGAAATTTGCAGGAAACTTGAGGACTAGAAAATATACTAAGTATAGTAACCCAAACCTAGAGGGATGGATGCTGCACACTCTCTCTTAGCTTCAAATGTTTAGAGCTGTAGGTTTAATCTGGGGTCTTAGAGGTCAGGGAGCTAGAAAGAGCACATTATGGGAAGGAGGGAAGGAGGCTTTAAGGGAACAGTGTATGGAGAGTATAACATAACTGATACTAAAGAAGGTGGGGGTCAAAGGGCTAATCAGGGAAGGGGACTGGGAAAAAGAAGAGAGTGTGGGAGTGAGGATAACCAAACCTAAGGATGTATGAGAAAGTCTTACAGGGATACCTCTGCTTTGTAAGCTAATTCAAATAACAATATAAGACAGAGTTTGAATTGCTGTGCATTGTGTGAGTGGACAATGCTTTCCCCCAAGAAGCCATGAGTTATTAAAGGAAAATCTCTGTGCCTAGTTATTCAGAAAGGACCACAAGGTCACCAAAATAATATAGTCTATTGCCATTACTCTTGATTGCCCCGTATAGCTGAAGAGACAACATACTTTGGTTCTGAAACACAGGGAACATAAGATGAAACCATCTAGTTTTCATAGCGCCACAAGGCACTACACAGGCTGCTGGGGAGAAACTGGTTTTCAAATGGACCTTGAATGCTACAATACTAACCTGCCAGACAAGGTATCTTAGTGCAATAGAGACATGAAGGTTATGGAGGTAACCAATGCTGTCTGATTGGTGCCGAAGTCTGTTTCACAAGAGGGAATTCATGCCTGGTACCACAAACCTGGTCAAAAGTTTAAGGTTCAAGAGGTCCTGAGTGTGAAAGAGGACCTATTAATGCTGTTTTGCTAAAAGAGATAACTACTGATTTATCTAGTGGGTTTCCCTGATGTTGCTTATATTCTGATGCTAAACCAAGACCTGGTTGTCTCAGAGAGGAAAGAATCTGCACATAGATTCAAGTTACATGGTGTGACCTTGCCTCCAAATTATTTCTGATTGGTAAATAAAGATGCCGACAGCTAATAGCTGGGCAAGAGAGACATAGGCAGGGTTTAGGGTTACCAGACTTGGGCGTCAGAGGACAACCACACGGAGAAGGTGAATGGAGGAGAAAGAAGTCACCATGGGTTAGAAGAGTTCAAGAGAACATGGCCCTGAGAGCAGGTCAATTGGAGTTAAGCCACCACAGATCAAACATAGTGGGAAAGCAGTAACTCGGGGTTAGGATAGGAAAGTAGAGTCTAATAGCATAGAGGGTAGACAATTGTCCAACTCTTGTGCTGTTTAAGGCTTATTGTAAATATAAAGAGAGAGAGAGAGAGAGAGAGAGAGAGAGAGAGAGAGAGAGAGAGAGAGAGAGAGAGAGAGAGTCTTTTACCTAGGAACTCTTCGGTCAAAGGTGGGATAGAAACCCTGGGTCAGAATTAAATATGTTCTACAACATGGATATATAACCAAACTGCTTTCTAAATGTTTGTGTTTATACCCACAGATTAGTGTTGACTTCAGCATTGCTTAGAGAAACTTCTTTTTGCAGTGAGCAGCAGTCAATCCAGTGATTCACAACTGCTTAAAGTTGGAAACAACTGTTTGGTGCTCAGTCCTAAGTAGGACATTTGCATCAAGCCCCCTCTAAGTTCAAGGTATATAATGTAGGATTAAGAAGACTGTAAGAGCTGGTAATAGGAGAAAATACACTGTGAACTGTCATTTTTCAAGACATGACATGATGGTTGGTTGTACTCATGAATTCACAGCAGTTATACTTACCTGAAAAATTCCCACATAAGACCAAGCCAATCAACATTCCAGTGAGGGTGGGATAGGACTCATAAGCTCCACACCTTTCTCAGCAGCTATCAGCAATTGACGGCTCCTGGATAAGTAAGCCATTATTTTCTTTCTGGGTGTGACCATTATATAATATAAGCTTTCTATAGAGCCTCTAAATGACATTATCATTTTTAAATGTAACTCACTATTTCACAGATTTTTGCTTTGGCAGACTGTTTTTCTTCCATAAACTGTTCTAACCTCATGTCTGATATCAAGAATCCCCAAAGGGACAAAAACTAAAGTTGCATACATAAGAGAGAAGTACCCTATATTCCCAGGCAGCCAGCACATAGGAACACAAGACCAGCAGCAACAAAAGCCCACATTCAGTATGTACTAATGGCATACCACACATCTCCAAGGAACACTGATGATTTTGAAATACATATGTCATCATAGAAATGCTGCCATTCACTCTCACTGAAAGTACAGGGCATCTGAAAAAAAAAAAAAAACCTTTCAACACAGCCCTGTTAGAAGTCCACAGGGACAGATAAGCAATGAGTAAAGGCCTTTCCAAATTTAAAAGGAAACATTTGGTACTTCGGTTTCCAGTATTGCAACATCTCTTTTTCAACAAAGGAATTTATTACACAGTACGTCACCTTTTCCCTGTCAGAGGATTTACTGCCAATTTTGGAGTTGGGTTACTTCTGGTTTTCAAGCCTGTCTTGTGAAATTACAGAGAGGGCTGCCTTAAAAGTGATAGAACACACATGAGTTCAGTCTACACAGTGTCCCCTTGGCTATCAAACCTGGAACCTATTATATACAAGGGGAAAACATAAGGAGCTTGATAAAGAGACAAAACAAGTGGTGAAGATGTCTAATACAGTCAAGTCCAAAGCCTAGCTCACCAACATACAGAGTACTTCTCCAATGTGCACTTAGTTCTATTACATGATTCTCATCATACTTTTGAGTATTTATAGCTATAGTATTAAAAACAACTCAGGCATTTTCATGTACCCTTTGATAAATAGTGGGTAAATGAAGAAAAGCATTTTTACTATGATGCAGAGGTTCTATCACTTAAAGACTAGGGTGATACATATGAGTAATGTATGCTTTAAATTCCATACTTAGTCATGACAGACAAATATGTCAAACAGCTCTAATTCAACACAGACAAATATCTAATCTAAGATATACAATATCAATCCAATGTTTATCGCTATTGGCAGTTTTACTGAAAAGATATAACCAAACTACAAAAGTTTTAACTGTCTAAACAATTAGCTGCATAAACAGGAAACTTCTTGCTTTTGTGAATGTGATACTGTCACAAGTTAGAATATACTAAAGAGACTGAAACGTAAGTAAAAGACTTTCCACTAAAGAAGTAGTGTCACATCAGAATGTTCAAAGCTCATTCACAACTGCCCTCCTCTCCCGTCTCTATCTGCTGCCTCTTTCTCTGTCAAAATGGCATCTCAAGGTGAGAATTAACTCAATGTTCACTGAGGGTCACGATGCAACAGGGTATTTCTGCTGTTGTTAAACTCAGTTAGCTAAATCACAACACTGAAATAGGCATGGACAAATGGACAAGAGATGATTATTTTTTTCAAATGAGAAGCAACAGTTTACATCAGAAGGGTGTTTCTAATTGTTATTGGCCCTAAGCATATATCAGTTTTCTCAAGAGAGAAACACATTACACAGAAAAGTATTAGGCTTACCACACCTGAGAACTTTATTAGGGCAGTGGCCACTTAAAAAGTTAACACTGTGATGCTCAGTTGGTATTCTCTGCCAATTCCTTATCTAGGTTCTTTCTCTGTTAAAAAGTGGGCCGCAGACAAGGGAAACTCCAGATGTCAAACCTGAGGTGAATCCTTTGGGATCTCCATGCCTTGGCTTCCTGATTTGAAAACTCAAAATGGCTTCACGTAAATGACATTAATGTTCCCATAAGACAACATTCTGTAAGCACTTTTAAAACTTCAGGAAATCTATGCTTAAAATTTAGTTTCAAACAAGGTGTCATGGCTCATGTCTAGACTCCAGGCACTAGAAAGGTAAGGAAGGAGGTTTAAAGAAATGAAGGGAAGGCAGGCCAGACAGTAATACAAAGTAAATCCTGTCTCAACAGTAGTAACAGTAATGGTTGTGATTGCCATTGTTATTATTAGTATTAATACTTCAGTTTAAGAGCTTACAATGGATAGAGAGAAAATGCTTTTCAAACATTTTTAACTAATAAAAAACACTTTTAGATTAACTTCAATTGTATAAAATCTTTACAATGGAAGAGAAAAGGTCACCAATTATTGTATATACCTATGACTTTCACAAACATTTTACTTAGTGTTTACAGGTGACTTAGAGAGATGGCATGTCATCCCTAACTGACAAATCAGAGAATGAGTGCTGTCACTAAAATAATAAGACACAAATTTTATAGTTACTGTTTCAACACACAAATTAGGAACAGCAAGAAAAAAAAATCCTCAAAGCCTTGAAAAGTCTGAGCCATGGGTCTGGGCTGAGGAGATGGATCAGCAGATAAAAGCTTTGCTGCTCTTCTAGAGGACCCAAGTGTGGTTCCTAGTACCCCTGCTAGGTGGCTCACCTCCGCCTATAACTCTAACTTCAAAAAACTCGTTATCATCTTCTGGCCTCTACACAAACTTGCATATATGTGGCATTCATCACAAAGATACAAACATACATACATATAAATAAAACTTAAAATAAATAAATAAAAAAAACTTTTTAAAAAGTAAACTCTGAGTCCATGGTAAAAATCAAAAATCTGAGTCCATGAAAACCAGAAGCCCAACAGGTCTGGTACTAAGCCTTAGACAGCAGAAGGCTCCAATTTTATTCACCATGCCCTGGAAATAGTAAGTTCCCAAGACATATACCAAATGAAAAATTGAGATTTTATTTTGCTTTGAAGTCATAGTGTATATTTCATTAGCCAAAAAAGTCAAGAGGTCAAGAGGTGGTTATAAACATCTAATGTGTAACTGTAATATAAAATACGTGTGTGTGTGTGTGTGTGTGTGTGTGTGTGTTAATTGTGTGGAATAAAGTTCATAAAGAAAGGAATGTAACGAAGATCCTATGCTATAGCATAAATTTAACATAGCTACCAAGACAATCATATATTAAATAGTATCATTAATAATTTTCTTATTGAGTTTAAAATTCATATGTAATTTTGAGGTTGATTTCAATGTCCAGGCCTCTTAAAAACTAAAATGAGAAGTTTGGGCTGACGCTATTTCCCAATAATTCTCTTACAATAGAATGATAATATAAATCATTTGTCAGTTTTTAAATTGCACTCAAAGCTTGAAGCAACTTAGTATGTAGCAGACACATAAAGTACAACAGAAAGCCTTAACTCTTATGATCAGCCCTCTTCTCCCTTTTCCTATTCAACACCTTAGCTAGGGTGATCTAAAGATACTGAAGGATACAAAGGTTCTGATGAGCAGGAAAAACGGCATCATATTAAATTATCTGGATCAGACTAAAATTTGAGGAATACCAACACAGAAATTATCCAAAAGTTATCTTATCATGGCTACTAAAACAAACATGTAAATATGTAATGCCAATTCCAGGTAACCAATTTGAAATTAGTTTTGTAGCAAACAAAGGGAAGAAAATCTTCCAGGTTTTGTTTTACACTATTGTGATGAACTAATACTAGTATAAAAATGAAATTAATTGTGAGGGGTTACATCTTCTTAACACCTATGGCCTAGTAATTGTAATATTTACAATTTTATTAAAAATTTAAAACTTGTTATGAATGATTGACCAGAGACTGGGCCAACTTGAGACCCATCCCATGGGCAGGCACCAATCCCATACAATATTAATGATGCTATGCTGTGTTTGCAGATAAGAGCCTAGCATGAGAGACTCTACCCAGCAGAGGACTGAGACAGAAGTAGATACCCACAGCCAAACACTGCATGAAGGCCACTGGAAGAATTACGGGAAGGAATGAAGGCCCTCAAGGAAATGGCAACCCTTCAAGAAGACCAACAGTGTCAACTAACCTGGAACCCTGGGATTCCCCAGACAGTAAGTCACCAACTGAAGAGCATATAGGTCTCTCAGAGAAGAGATGGAGGAGGCTCTGTGGGAAGAGGGACCAGGAAAAGGGGCAGTGTTTGGGACATCATAATTAATTAATTAAAAACAAAAAGCATAAAAACAAAAAAAACTCAGGAAACTCACAGAATTCTCCATGAAAACCTATAACAGCTCCATAATGCTCAAGACCTACAATTCATAGGGTTATGATTTTATTTAAAAAATAAACAACTATATGGTTTAAAACCTACAGGTCGAAAGGTTCATTTTCATTTGAAGTAAAAAATACTGGTGGGACCATGAACTCTATGTGCCAAAAGCAAGAGCCCTGTCATTATCACACACAAGAGTAAAACTGTTCTGCAGTTAGGGTTTACCATGTCACAACAGATTTCCTGTTAAAGAAACATCTCCTGGGAAAGGTCGTGTTCTGGGTGGCTGAAGAAATCACCCAAGAGGAATCTGAAACAGTCTTGTTCTTCTTACAAACAAGGAAACAAAGATAGGAATATCAAAGAACACATATGTGACTGACAAAAGCAATATTCCAATCCCAGAATGTAGTACAGTCCTCAGATTTCTGCTTCTTGTTTTAATGAAGGCATTTGCAAAAGTTTGTTACTTCCATCCTAACAGTGCAGGCAAGATAAGCCACAAAACCATTTTAAAAGTTATAAACGAAATGAAGATGCAAACATATCTCAACGAACATAATTCTGAAAGAGAAAAGACACTGCTAACAAAAAGGTGGCCCATAACCTTTTTTATTCTTGAAACAGTATGGTAAGAGAAACACCTTTGAAGAAAACAAGAAGAAACGGGTTGAACATTAATAACTTTGAGTGGCAGACCATTTGGACTAACATGAATTAGAATCAAGAAAAAAGCCCCATACACACACACCATCCCATCTACAATCATTACTCCATGTTTTCGATGAGTGCTCCGAAGACATGGAGCACAGCAAAAATGAAAGACTACCATGCATATCTCAGGCATATCAGAGCTTGGCCAAGTGAAAAGCAACAACCAGCTGGGGACTGGGAAGACAGCAGGAGCTGAAAGGGTCTCTCCAGTTTATGCTGATGTAGTCTTCACCTAGTACTGGGGGCAAACAGGAAGAGAAAGGCTGAAAGAAAACCATCAAAGAACAGTGGGCATGTGAGCCAGCTTTCTGTTATGACTGTGATCAAATACTTGACAAAAGCAGTTTACAGAAGGATTAACTTTGGTGTGTGGATTGAAAGCACTGTAACTGCACGTGGCTAACATTCCCCACTTTCTTAGATCTCAGTGGAGCAGAAAGCAGAAAAGAACTGGAAAAGGGCTGGGCTATAAGCATCAGGGCTCACCCCCAGTTACTTTCCTCAGTTAGGCCCAACTTCCTGAACATTTTAAAGCTTCTCTATTACTTATTGGGACCATTATTCAAATATATCACTTGGGAGAAATATTTCTCTTCCAAATTGTAAGACTAGGTTTTACACTCTTAACAGTATCATACCCTGGGTGCCTACAAAAGTCAAAAAAAAAAAAAAAAAAAAAAAAGAAAGAAAGAAACCCAAGCCCAACACCAGGAAGATTGCACAGGTATAAAATCTCCCCAAAGAAACCAAACCAAGCTGTAAAAGACAGAGAAGAAAACAGAAAAGAGAAGTTCCCCTTGGTTCAAACAGTTGAGAGCTCAATCTCAATAAAAAGATCCCTAATCTTTTGCTTGTGGCCAGATTCCAAATTCTGTTTGAATTTATCTATTGTTAGTAGTTGGGAGGAGGGGCAGACAAATAGAGAAATGAGTGTGCATGTTGTGAGGTACATCAGGTCATCAGGCTGGGCAGCAAGTATCTTTATCTATTCAGGCATCTCATGATACTCAAATAGTTATGTCTTGACACTACCATCAAAAAACCTGCATTTACTGTTGAAAGAACAGAGTAGCAACTCAACTATAGATGAGATTGATACAATGTTTCATTATACATGCACTTATATCTAGGATACCAGTGTATCCTTGTTCCAAATATTTTTTTTAATTTCTTCAAATATTTTAAGATAATAATAATTGAAAGTCTTATGAAAAAGAAATCTATGATCAGCAATCCATAGAAAGAAAAGTCAATAAAAGTAAACTAACAGCCCAGAAGGTGGCATTATAGGATTTTAAAGCAAAACTAATGATTTATATAATTTAGTGACTACTATTCATGAAGAGATAAAAATTCAAAATTAAAAAAAAAATCAATAAATCAAATCAGATGACTGAGAGCACAAAATAAAGCAAGGCCAAGAGACTTACGAAGCAGCAATAGCCAGGAACCGAGGTTCTGATACAATGAGGAACACAGATGTAACTGATGCAACAGAAATGAGTGAGAAAATAGGCCTGTCTCTGTAGGATGAGCTCCCAAGCCAGAAAAGAAGTCTCAAAAACTCAGCCTAGCAGCTGAAGATAACATGAGAGTTTCCCAAAATTGACTAGTAGGCTCAGCAAAGCTTGAGGATAAATACAAACCTAACTAAATTACTGAAAAATGGTAGAACGTCAGAAAGAAAATTTTAAAAATACAAAACAAAAACAAAAACCACACACTACATAAAAGAACAAACTGCAAATCCCTAACAGAAACAATGACCACAAAAAGATTTCAGAGCATTAGAAGCAGGGAACCAAAAGATGAAGAGAATACCCTGTAATGGTAAAGTCCTAAAAGACTTTTCAGGTGGATGAAGTTTAGACAATTCCACAGCAGCAGACTCGGACAATAAAAACATAAAGGAGATTCTTTAAAGTAAAACGAAACCTGAACTTTGATTTTAGTTTTAGAAGAGAGTATCTAGGGGTGTGTGTGTGTGTGTGTGTCTGAGCCTGAACAACAACTGACTACTTAACACAAAAAGAATGGTGTATTGTGAAGTTAACAACATTAATGTTTACATTCATTCTATTAGTGCATGTTCAGAACTTAAAGGAGAAGGAAATAATGGATGTGCTATCAAAAAGTTCTTGTGTTTCAGAGTAAGCGAGTGTTTCTTTGATTGACTACCTTTATGTCATGTTTTGATTTGAGTGTTCATTACACTAATAAAGTGGTTTTATTCTCAAAAAAATTTAAAGACATAAAACATAAATGAACATCTTAGGGAGTTTACTGTATATCATCTCATTATTTTGAAAACATAAAAATTTAAATGTCTAAGCAGGTTTCCTATCTTTCCTGAAAAAACTGTACATTAGCCATTTGTGCCAGGGAGCCAAGTGGCTCCACAGCCTTCTTCAAACAGCCCACCAGGAGAGAGTGATCTCTAAACAGCACTTTCACTTCTGAGTGCAGAGGTGAGTTCTCCACCTTCTCTCTGGAAGGGAACAGCTAGGAGTGCACAGGGCATACAATCAGTGGAGCTGCTGGGACAGGAGTCTTCCCTTCTGGCCACCATTTGCACCAGGGAGCAAAGCAGCTCCACAGCCTTCTGTACACAGCCCACCAGGACAAAGTGATCTCCCAGCAGCACTTTCACTTCTGAGAGCAGAGGTGAGATCTCCACCTTCTCTCTGGAGGGGTGTAGCTAGGAGGGCACAGGACATATGATCAGTGGAGCTGCTGGGACAGGAGTCTGCCCTTCCGGCCACCATTTGCTTCAGGGAACCAGACAATTCCACAGCCTTCTGTGTACAGACCCTGCCAGAAGAGAGTTGGTCTCCCAGGAATACAGACACAGGCTTACAGGCCCATAGGAGGGACAAGCTCCAGCCAGAGACAGCAAGACCAACTAACACCAAAGATAACCAGATGGCGAAAGGTAAGCCCAAGAACCCTACCAAAAGAAACCAAGACTACTTGGCAACATCAAAACCCAGTTCTCCACCACAGCAAGTCCTGGATACACCAACAAACCAGAAAAGCAAGAGTTGGATTTAAAGTCGCATCTCATGATGCTGATAAAGGACTTCAAGAAGGACATAAATAACTCCCTTAAAGAAATACAGGAGAACATTGGTTAATAAGTAAAAGCCCTCAAAGAGGAAACACAAAAATCCCTTAAAGAAATACAAGAGAACATGGGTCAACAGGTAGAAGCCCTTAAAGAGGAAACAAAAAAGTCTCTTAAAGAATTACTTGAAAACACAAACAAACAAGTAAAGGAACTGAACAAAACAATCCAGGATCTAAAAATGGAAGTAGAAACAATAAAGAAATCACAAAGGGAGACATCTCTGGACATAGAAAACCTTGGAAAGAATTCAGGAGTCATAGATGCAAGCATCAATAACAGAATAAAAGAGATAGAAGAAAGAATCTCAGATGCTGAAGATGCCATAGAAAACATTGATTCAACAGTCAAAGAAAATGCAAAATGCATAAAGTTTGTAACTCAAAACATCCAGGAAATCCAGGACACAATGAGAAAACCAAACCTAAGGATTATAGGTATAGAAGAGAGCGAAGATTTCCAACTTAAAGGGCCAGTAAATATCTTCAACAAAATTATAGAAGAAAACTTCACCAACCTAAAGAAAGAGATGCCAATGAACATACAAGAAGCCTACAGAACTCCAAACAGACTGGGCCAGATCAGAAAGTCCTCCTGTTACATAATAATCAAAACACCAAATGCACTAAACAAAGAAAGAATATTAAAAGCAGTAGGGAAAAAGGTCAAGTAACATATAAAGGCAGGCCTATCAGAATTACACCAGACTTCTCACCTGAGACAATGAAAGCTAGAAGTTCCTGGGAAGATCTCATACAGATCCTAAGAGAACACAAATGTCAGCCCAGACTACTATACCCAGCAAAACTCTCAATCACCATAGATGGAGAAACCAAGATATTCCATGATAAAACCAAATTTACACAATATCTTCCCACAAATCCAGCCCTACAAAGGATAATAGATGGAAAATGCCAACACAAGGAGAGAAACTACACCCAAGAAAAAGCAGGAAAGTAATCTTCTTCCAATAAACCAAAAAGAAGATAATCACACAAACACAAAAATAAAATAAAAATATCAGGAAGCAATAATTACTATTCCTTAATATCTCATAACATCAATGGACTCAATTCCCCAATAAAAAGACATAGACTAACAGAAATACTTTTCATGTAAATCTTCAATTTTATCAGAAAATGTTTGTAATTCCTCTTTCAATTAATTTAGTAATGTTTTTATGTCTACCATTTTATCTGTATTATTTCCATGATAATCTTCAATTTTAACATGTTTTTCTATTTTATCAGAAATATTTTCCATGTAAATCTTCAATTTTATCAGAAAATGTTTATAATTCCACTGTCAATCAACTTAGAAATATTTTTATGCCTACCATTTTATCTGTAATTTTTCATGATAATATTCCATTTTAACATGTTATTCTATATTTTTCTACAATTTTATCAGAAATATTTTCCACATAAATCTTTAATTCTATCATAAATTGTTTCTACTTCCTTTTTCAATTAATTTAGCAATGTTTTTCATGTCTACCATTTTACTCTTTAATTTTCCATGAAAATTGTCAATTTTAACGTTTTTCTATATATTCTATTTTGTCAGAAATATTTTCCATGTAAATCTTCAATTTTATCATGTTTTTACTTCCTTTCAATAAAAAAAACTGTATATTATATATTGAAAGTTTTTCTTTTTAGAGAAATCAGTAGATAATAAATGAACGAGAACACAGAACTGAGAAAAAGAACATAACTACCCACAGCAATCTACAGATAGAATATATTCCCATCAAAATTCCAATACTTTTCACAGATACAAAAAAAAATAATCAAAATGGTCCTAATTAGCTGAACATTCTTGTGCAAGAACAAAACTACTTCCTAATCTAAATATTATGAAATATAATAATCACAGTGCTATAGTGCTTACCAGATACCCTGAGCAATAAAGCACATACATAATGGCCACTCGTGTTTGCTTCTGAAACAGACTCACTGTTTTTAGGATGGTCTCTATTTGGGCTCAAGAACTCTCTTGCCTCAGTCTCTCCAACAGCAGGGACTACGTATGGGTAGGCACCATCAAAACTACTGATCCAATAAACTGTTATAAGGGTAACAAATGAGGCTGGGAAAAGTAGATACACAGATACTTTTAAAATAAAACTTGATCCTTGCATCACACCCCAAATCCCTTCAAAGACTTAAGTTGCAGAACTCTTAAAGGAAAATACAGTCACTAGTCTTCGAACAGTTTATATATGACAAGAAAACCACAGACAACAACAGCAAAGTTAAGCAAATAGGGCCATATTCCATTAAGGCACTGTCATACAATAAAGGGAGAACAAATTATCTGATAAGGGTTACTATCCAAAATACACACACAGAAAACTCATACAACTCCATAGTAAAAAGAAAAAAAAAAAAACTCTAATTTAAAAATAAGCAAAGAACCCAATTAAGGCATTATCTCAAATAGGACTGTCAGGATACATAAGTACCAACATCACTCAACATCACTAATTATCAACTAGTGATGCAAATTAATTTGAAATGCAAATCAAAAGCATAATGAAGTATCAATACCTTTCAGGTGGCTAGTATTAAAAGATCAAAAAAGGACAAGTGTTGGTGATGAGGTGGGAAAGGGCAGCTCTTTTACATGTCTGGTGGGAGTGCAAAGTGATTCAGCCATCATGCAAAATGCTGCAGCAGTTCCCCAGGAAATTAAAAAACCCAGCTACAACATGATACTATGATATACTATGATGTTATATAAACAAATATATCTACACATTCATGTCCACTGTAGCATTACTCAAAATAGCCATAATATGGAAATACCCTAGGTATCAATAAATGAAAGAATGATAAAAATGTGATTATATATACATAGTGGAATATTATTAAAACTTTAAAAATTAGGAAACCCAACCATGTGTGACAGTAAGGATGACCAGGAAGGACACTACACTAAGTAAGAGTAGCAGACACAGAGAAGAAATAACGGAAGAGCTCACGTACCTGTGTAACCCAAGCAATCCCGGTTCACAGAAACAGAACAGTGCTTAGAAAGGCTAAAATAAAGATCAGCAAACTTTCTTATCAAATGTTATACATTTGTGAGAAAAGACGAACATAAGTCAATGGTAGAGCACTTGCCTAGAGCGTGGGAGGTTCTAGAATTCAATCCCTAGTACTGCCAAAGAAAAAGGAAAAGGAAAAGAAAGAAAAATAAGTTCTGAAGACCCACTAATACACCATGATGATTAATGGTGATTACAAATAATGCATTATAAATCTGATATTTGCTAAATACTAATTAACCTCAAATGCTAATCATCTCCATGTGTATGTATATCAAAGCATCACACTGTAAACCTAAAGACTAGACAAGTTTCATGGATTACAACTTAATGAAGCTGGAAAAATAGTATTAAAATGTCCACGTTAAGCTGATGGTACTTGGAAGAAATTTGATCTTTTTATACTTATATATAATTTAGATATTTGTACATGAATACACCAGTGTATTTTTTTTTAAAAAAAGTTAAAAATGTTTCCTTGACCTAGTCTGCTTTTCTCCAAGCACTGTTGAACATAGTCATGTCAACCAACATGTCTAGAACCTGACTAAGCAACATAACCTAAGAAGACAACCATTACGTTCACAGATATCACTGACAAAAATGTCATTATATAATACAATAATGTACACAATTAATACTCAAAAAGAAAAAGGTGATCAATTTCAAAGTCTCTTTGCCTCTCAGAAAAGGTAAAATTCTAGTAGAAAACATGAAGACATTAATTGACAGCTACCCAAACCCAAAATCCTTAAAAACATCCAGGCCTAAGAGGCATATTTCATTGTTTTAGATAGAGTGGGGTGTGTGTGTGTGTGTGTGTGTGTGTGTGTGTGTGTGTGTGTGTGTGTGTGTGTGTGTGTGTGTGTACACACTAGTGTTCTTGTTATACAAGTATGAGGATACAAGTTAGGATCCCTTGCTCACATGCTAAAAACACTGGCATGACACAATACTTCTATAATCCCAACACTAGGAACCCAAAGGAAGGAAGATGGCAGGCAGGGTTCACCTGCCAAACAGTCTAACCAAATCAGTGAGTTCCAGGTCTAGTGAGAGACCCTGCCTCAAAACAAAGCAGAACGGAAAACAAGAAACAAAGAACAAAAGAACAACAACAACTAAGGCGGATGGCCCCATTCATGTGCATCATGAAGAACACTAATGAGACTTAGTGGGATATATATATTCCTGTCTAATGTGTGAGGCTAATTAGTTAAATTAGCATATGATGTTTTATATATATGTGTGTGTGTGTGTAATCCACTATATATAATATGCATGATATCCACGAAGGTGTATGTATGTATGTACGCTTTACATAAGGGGGTGGGGGCAGAGCTAGAGGTCTTTACTTCCAGTACTTGAAAGCCAGAAACAGGAATATTTCTTAGACATAGAGGTCAGCCAGGTCTATGAAGCAAGTCCCAGCCCAACCAGGGTTTCATAATAAAAACTTGTTTCAAGAAAAATCTGGGCCTGGAGGCAAATCCCTGTAATCCCAGGAGGCAGAGACATCAGTGAATCTAAGGCCAGCCTAGGCTAAACAGTAAGAGCCTGCCTCAAGCAAAACAAAAACAAAAGACATTAATTTGATAAGGAGGAGAGTAGGAGACATTGTGGAAGAATAAGGTGGATGTTGTAATAAGGGGAAGGCAATAAATATGACTGTATTTCAATGAATACATGTATAAAATTGTGGAAAATAAAATATAATTTTTAAAATGAGGTAGAATGTGAAGACACTCAATATCAATCTCTATCCTCTACACAGACATGCACATCCACACACATACATGAACTAATACAGATATGTACACTAACACACTATGGGGGAAAAGACATATAGAAGAAAACTTATTGCTATTAGAACAAATGAAAACAATTTATTTTAAGTTATTTTAAGGCGTTAGAGCAAATAGAAGAATTTAACTGCATTAAAAAACATTACTTAAATTGAAAACTATCGTAATTATTTTATTCAGTTCAATGTTGCTGTTGAGCCAGGGTCTCTTTACAAAAGCCTTGGTTTTTCTGCAACTCACTATGTAGACAAGGCCAGACAGGAACTCACAGAGATCCACCTTCCTCCACCTCCAAGTACTAGTGTTAAAGGCATGCATGACTATACCTCACTAAGTAGCTTTAACTGCCAAAGTGACTGAGAAGAGAGCCTCTAGAAGGAATTGTCTATAACAAATTGGCCTGTGGGCATGTCTGTCAGGGATTATCTTGATTAATTAATTGATGAGCCCCCTGTGGGTGACACCATTCTCTGGGCTTGGGATCCTGGCCAGTACAAGAGTGGAGAAAGCGAGCTAAGCACTAGAAGCATGTTTGCATTTATTTCTCCTCTTCACTTAAGTGTGGATATGATTAGTTACTTCAAATTCCTGCCTTAAATTTCCCTACTATTACAAAACTGTCTTACCTAAAATTCTCAGCCAGATGAAATGTTTTCTCTCCTAAGTTGCTCTAATCAGGATATTTTATCATAGAGAAAGGAAATGAAATTAGGACCCTAACTTGGAATTTACTCAATTTGAGTTAAACCAGGACCACCTCAAACAGATAATCTCTAAGAATGCTACCATGTACTCAAGTAATTGTGCTCGAATTCACATTTCAGATTCTCAAAGGATACTGGTTACAGAGAGAGGGGGAGGGGGCAGGGGGAATGGAGAGGGAGAGGGAGAGGAGGGACAGGGAAGGAAGGAAAGACAAGATTATGTTAGCTAGTCCCCACAGATGGCCTTCAGTAAATCAAGCTGGTATTGTTTATAGTTTGGTAGAATACTCTAGCTTGCTCTTAATAAATGCAACTTAAGTCTCAGGACTAAACCCTCCAAAGGTTTTCACTTTTCTAGTTCTGAAGAACTCTGAACCACCACATTGGAACTCCTGCAAACTTGCTACAGATGCCACATCAGTCATGAAAAATCCCAGAAGCTTCATGGGGAGAAAACAAGGATGAAGTATCTTCTCATATCAGTTGAAGACAGACTTCTAGCAAAGGTGCCAGCAATAAGAGTGTGATGCAAGATATTTCCTATCCATTCACATTGAGGCAGTGAGAGGCCAATGATTGGAGGGGACAGAGGAGAAGGAACTAAGAGAAGGAGGGGCGGAGAGAGAGGGAGCCTGGGAGCTGCAGGAGGGAGGGGAGAAGGAGGAAACACGCAGATCCCGATGGCATCAGATATGTTTCTGGTGTGCTGAGAGGTTAAAACTTTATCATTGTAATTTGGCATTATGTAATTGGGAGTTTCAAATACATAAATATATTTGATAACTACTCAAGTTTAAGAGTCATGCTTTGCCGGATACTTGGAAGGAGTAGGTGCTGGGCAGGAGAGAAAGACCCACCGGGACTTGGAGCAGAGGCCTGGTGGGACGGTACTCTTTATTAATTATTACCCACTATAAGAGTGAACTATCATACACATATAGTTTGGGTGCCATTGAACCTCAATCTCCTCAACAGTCTCCAAGAAAACACGCCATGAGAAATAAGAAAAGGGCACGCTGTAGGCAGCACTCAAGAAGCTGAGGTAAGATGATCACTACTCTGACTTGTCTGGGCCACCTACTGCAATTCTATCTCAAAAACCAAACCAAACAAAATCAAATTCAGTCACTTTAATTTCAAATGTTTTATATGCTGTTCTATTATAAAGAGGTGAAATATAGATCAAATATTTAATTATGTCCTTATATTAAAAGAAATGAAATAGAGTCAGGCACTCAAATGACCCATCATTCAAATATTAGTGGTTAGCTATGGCTAATACTATCTTCCTCTCTATTCTTAAAAAAAAAGGAGACTGGCATTAAGGAAACACATTTGACAGGTATTTACAATGTTGATAAAAACAACACCATATTACATCATCATATTAGCACAATTATAATGTTACAAAATAGGAATATCTTTATTGATTTTCAACATAATCCTGCAAGTGATAGTTGAGTGGGAAATAAAGCCTCCCAGATCTGGGAACCCTGCTCCAGAAGCCAGCAGAAAGCAGAACTTAAACAATGTGAGAAAAGCCAGACACCCCCCACACCCCTCCCACCCCCCACCCCAACTCCATCCACTCAGCTTAGTGAATGGAGATGTAAACAAGTGCTGTGTGGCTCAGTTTGCACCTACTGTATTTGATTTTTCAAAACAGAAACATCCATTTTCCACACCCAGTTCTCTGTTAGTCTAAAATAATGGCAAAATGCATAGCCTTGTTAAGAAATTTATATGAAAAGTACATTTTAAACTGTCTAAATAAATAGATTGCATATAATTTTTCAAGAAAATTTAACCTAAATGTAACTTTTCCTTCTCACATTCCTCTCTATGTTCAATAAAGAGTCTTTACATGCTCTGGGTACTTGAGTAATATATTTCTTTCTTTTTCCTTTATAATATATTTTCCTTTATATTCTCTGGGTACTTAGGAAATAATATTTCACTCGTCCAAACTTCAGATTTCTCACCTGAAAATGAGAAAGGTGTTGAAAGATCACAGTCCTGGCAACTGCACATCTCTAAAAGATGATAATTATCACAATCTTTACTAATGATCACAAAAATGGTGGCAACTCTCAATCGTACGGGGTTATGTGTGTTTAACCTGCACCCTGCTCTTCTTTCCTAGTAAAATCCTGGTTTTGCTTTGCTTTCTATTCCCCTCACCCACAACAATGTACACAACCTACAAACATGCCCTCTGCCCAGCATTAGTTCTTGGTAATACTAGGACCCTTGGCCAGTGACTGGTTCATAAACAAACACAGAGCATTAAGTAATCAACAAAATATAAAAAGAAGTCCGTTGGTGATCTTGAACAAAAATATTCACCATGTCTTAAAAAACAAACAAACAAACAAAAAACTATAGATGATCAAGATAGCACATAACTGTGGTTCCAACATTCAGGAGGCTGAAAGAAGTTAAGAATTGGAGGTCAGCCAGAGCCATCGCAGGAAAAAAAGAAAAGAGCTACAAAATGATTTTCCCCCTGGTAATGCAGAACTCTGATATAATCCCAAGACAGAAGTCAAAAAGTAAAACAAGAGAGCAAGTACAAGAAGGAAAAGTAGACACTTGCGCTCACCAGGGAGATGCAGACTCAGCTACCTGCAGCTGATGCACTTCTGGGTTACTGACATGAACTCTCTCTTCTCCATGAGGGAAGATGTCCTGCACCAGTGAATGCATTTCTTCCAATCCACTACTTACATTAGGATTTAAACTCAAGTCTCACTGCAAATCTAACTTTGCTCCAACATAATGTGTCCCCTTCCATTCAAAGACACATGGTGAGCCAAATAAAAACCACTGGGGATTCTAATTAAAGTCTGCACCTCCACTATAGCCAGTTTGTATGTTTTGTAAGTATGCTTTCTAGCAGCCAGCACTTACTTCAGATATTTTAATCAATAAAACCAATACCTATATACCAATAAATAGATTCCAGCAGATATGAACAAATTCTGAATATAAAAGGAACCTTTTGGCCATGGCTGAATCACATTGTTAACTCACTAATGAGAACCATGACACACATTCATTAAAAAGGTAATAAAGATGCAAACACAGTCTTGACATTCTCATTTACATGTCCACAGTTTTTCTCCAATTCACTGGTGAAATTAAATTTCATTCAATTAACAGCAATCATGCACAGAGCTTGTTTATATGAAAGGCATTTGAATTATGATTATGTCTTTCTGACTCATCTCTAAGCAACTCTCAGAACAAGCAGTTTGCTTTATCCGGTTTCATTTACAAGAGCCTTGCTAATGTACAAGGCTGGGTGTGTTCTACAAGACTTGATAAACATAAATATATTACTACTTCAGCACAATAAGCCTTTTGCAGTAGTTTCATGCTTCTCTGGCTCAGATGGTAACTTGTTAAAGTAATCATTTAATGTTCCCAGTGATACCCAATAGTAACATCCTTTCTATTCACCACCATCAAACACAATGAGGAAACAGAATAGTGACTGGTATATGGAGACTGTGGCACAGATGGGAGGACCTCTCTGCCCACTGCTAAGTCACCAGTATCTCCTGAGCTTGGGAAATAAGAAAAATGCCCGGGACTCATCCCAGACTTGCAAGATCACATTCTGTATTTTAAACAAGACCTCCAGGTGACTCATACATATTTAAGTTTGAGAGAGTGATCATAATTAAAATTAAAAACAATAACTGAGAAACTGTTAAAAGAGTATAAAATTAAGATTACTACCTTGGACAAGTGAGAGAAGGTCAGCAGCTAACAGTGCTTACAGCACATGCTGGACAACACAGTCCATGATGGGAGGAAATAATTGAATCCAGAACATACACATCATATATGTGTATCACATGATATAATAAATAAAACAAGGCCAGAGAGATGGCTTAGAGCATTAGAGGCACCTGCTACCAAGACTTACAAGATGAGTTTGTTCCCCAGGACCCACAAAGTAGTGGGAAGCAGCTCTTACAAGTTATCCTCCACAAGCATGCTGTAGCACATGTGCCCCCTCAAAAAGATGAGGGAATACAATAAATTTTCAACACTTTAATTCCCCTCCCAGTGTTGTACCACCTGCAATGCCAGCATTAAGAGGTGAAGCAGGAGGATCACAAGGTCAAGGCCAACATGCAGTACAGAGTAGACTCTGTCTCAAAAGAGAAAATCAAAACAAATAAAAAGATGGCTACCTCAAAGAATCTGAAAAGAGAAAATGCAGACCTGAAGGTCCACATATTAAGCATCTGGAAACTAAAGCCTAACGTGTCCCTAGACATCAATTTCTCATAATGACTTGCCAACATCACACATACTAGGTACCTTCCTTCCGAAACTGATGAGCTATACTATGTATAGCTTTCACAGAGACAAATTATCAATTTACAGAACTCAAAGTCAATATATAGGCCCTCGCAGTCATTTCATCTGGCAAGAGTACAAAGTACAAAGAAATCAGAAGTCACATACTAGAAATATTTGATTTATGTTAAACACCAGTATGGAATTCAAACATATTCAACCAAGCCCTACTCTTGGCCAATCAACTCATTTATTAGCTTACTTATAACTGTTCAACATATACTGTTCAACTAAATTTAATATTTAAAAATTTTTATGATTTTTCTGTGTATTTTTTAAGTACAACTTATTTTAAGTAAATTTCCTGAACTAAAAAGATCTTCCATCCCAACACAATACCAAAAGTGGTTCTGTGCTATAAAAGGCACTGGCTGTACTGAATGAAATTCTGTCTCTAACAAGGACCTTCTACAGACGAACCAAGAAGGCTAAGCCACCACGTCCACCAGTCCAGTAAGGGCCACGACGCAGCGTGTCAGAAAGAAATTGTTTTTCTGCTCCTTTTGATGGGTTATGCTTTCAAGTCAGGAAATTAGAAACAGGTGTGCCAGAGGGCACACACATCCTCGCTCCACACTGAAAAACACGCGTTTTCAATTTTCAAACATGAAAGGGACTCCTGTTGAATGAAAGAAGAAATGAAACCCCAGCTCTGTTTCTGCTAACCATATGAAGAGAGCTCAGAAGGCCTTTGACAAGTGGCTTGAAGAGTCCTCTCCAACTGACAGCAGGTAGTACTTGACAATAGAAAGGAAGAAGCCTTCTTTCAAGTGAAGACAATCAAAGGGAGAAGTCCACGCAGGATCACAGCCTTGGTACTTTAGGCATCACTGCATCTCACGCCTCTGTTCTCACCAGGTCTTTACCTCATGCTTCAAAATTACAAGTCTGCTCTTTCACAAAACAACAACAAAGCAAAACAGCAAAGCGATGCAAACTAAGTATCTAGCTATAAAGAAAAAAAACAAACTGAAAACCTACAAACATCAGAAAACATCTTGGGGCCACTGTAATCCAGGTCACAGTCTCAGAAAGATTTGCTTGTGAGGTCCTGAGTTCTCCTGGAGCTCAAGGTAACACTGCAGTAATGTGAATGCAGTGTGCAGCCAAACTGAAAGGCAATGATTCAGATGGGACTGGGGGAAGAACAGAACATACTAACATCAGCAACAGCTACCACCCAAGTTTCCAGGTACACTAAAGAGGTCTGTAAGTACTGTGCATTCCCATGTAAATGAATCCAACAGGAAGCCAGGCATAGTGGAGCACACTTTAATCCCAGTACTTGTGAGGTAGAGGCAGGAGAATCTTTGTATAGTTGAGGACAGCACAGTCTACATATATAGAACTCCAGGACACCAAAGGCTCCAGATAGAGAAATCCTGTCTCAAAATAAAATAGAGCAAATAAAAAACAACTACAATAAAGAGCCTCAAGTCTAGCAATTCCTTGCTAGAGATGGATAAAAAACCAGAAATATTGAATCCCTAGTTGACCTGCACAAAACATTTTGAGGATAACTGGGATTTGTTTCTGTGACACACAGAAGACAAAATACAAAGAATGAAGAATGATGGCCGCTAAAAAGAAAGATGCAGCATGATTTCCTGACTGCCTTTCTAACTCCCTGAGAGAACAGTTGTGGTGCTGGCAGTCACCAAAGCATCTGCCCACAGCAGGATCCTGCTGTAGGTATACTTGTCCACTCCTGACAATGATCCCATGAGTAGATTTGGACACAGTCCTTCAAGTGTGCACGGGTGAGGCAGGGAGGGTTGAGAAACCTGGAAAAGGTGGCAAGTTCTCCCAGCTCTTAAGGAAGAGACTCCAGTCAGTATTCAACTTAAAGCATACAATATTTTCAATGTATGTAGTTCTAAAATTCCTTCTACCTTTGCGCTTACTAAGGAAAATTACAGCCACAGTTCTTCCAAACTTCAGGTTTCTAGGACTGCCATGAAAGCAAAGAACCCAGACAATCAAAAAGCGCTGGGCTACAAGACAGAAAACAGGCAGCAGCATATTCTTCCCCCAAGCTCCTTAGAAACAGTTAGATCTTCTAGAACCTTCTTCCCCACTCATCCTGTTATCCCACCCCCAACTCCAGCAGGCATTCCCAGAAACTCTGCCAGGCAAGCCTGCAAGGGAAGCAAACAAGCCTGCAAAGCAGGTAGGCTAGCCTCAGATCTTCAAATCCAATGCCCAGGTCTCACCCCCTCTCTGTACCACCCTCCCTCCTCTCTTCAAATCCAATGCCCAGGTCTCATCCCCTCTCTGTACCAGACTCCCTGCTGTGGGCTCTCCTTGCCCTCTGCCTCCATTCCCAGGGCACTGTGCTGGGCCCATGCTGGGAGAACACTCTGTCCTGTGTCCCCATTCACAAGTGTAAGCTCCCAATACCTAGAAACACATTCTGTACAGAACCCCCAGTGGTCAAACCTATCAACAACTCAGAAGCATTCATTATCAGACAACACATAGCTACCACACTCTGGACCCAGAGAAGGTAACACAAACCAAGGAACAAAACACCTACCTAACAAAGAACAGATATCAGTGCCTTGAATTACATTTGTCCCCAACCCAGATGCTGGTATGCCCACATAAGGACACAATCACTAACAGCCAGGATAATGTGTATCTACTAGAGCCCAACAACAAACCACTGTAGCCCTGAGAAACGCAATATCAGTGAAACTCAAGACAAAGACTGAAAAATAGCCTTTATGAAAACAATAGAGGTCCTTCTGCTGACTACATTTACGTTACTTGACACAAACTGAGAGAGGGGAAACCTCAATTGAGATAATGTCTCCATAAGGTCAGGTTATGGGCCAGGCTGTAGAGCATTTTCTTAACTAGTGATTGATGGGGGAGGACCCAGCCTGCTGTGAGTAGTGCCATCCCGGATTGATGGTCCTGAGGTCTATAAGACACAAGTTGACAAAGCCATGTAAGCAAACCAGTAAGCAGCATCTCTCCACAGCCTGTGCACTGACTCCTGCATCCAGATTCCTGCCCTGTTGGAGTTCCTGTCCTTGCTAACCTCCATGATGAACCATGCTATGGAAGTCAAATAAACCCTTGTCTCCCCAACTTGCTTTTTGGTTATGGTGTTTCATTGCAGCAATAGAAACCCTAAGACAATCCTTAAAGAGTAAATGAATAAATCCCTTAAACAAATCTACGAAAACACAAACAAATAGTGGGAGGAAATGAATAAAACTGAAAGAAATAAAGGAAACAACTATCTTGGGGTAACTCTAACCAAATTTAACTCAAAAACTTGTATGATAAAAACATTAAGAAATTGAAGAAGATATATTTGAAAATAGATCTCCCATGCTCATGGATCAGTAGAGTGAAAATCCAGTAAAAAACGGCCATCCTACAATTGAATTGAAATTCAATTCAATCACCATTAAAATCCCATCCCAATTCTTCACAGACCTTATGTAGGAGGAGGGAGTCAGCATTGTTCTGACTAGCCCCCCACCCCCAATAGCCAATGCATGCACAGCAGGTGCTTCCACATTCACTAACCCAGGAATCTGCCTGACACCCAGAGAAGAACAAAGACAGAGAGGAAATGACAGGGCAGCCAATCAGCTGGTGCCAGCGGCACAGGACAAGCATTTATGGACCCAGGGGACATGGATGGAGGCTACAAAGGCATGTGCCACTATGAAAGTAAACATGTCTGCTTCTGCTTCTGCTTCTCATCTGGCTCAGAATCTGTGTCATTGATTCAGAACCTTCTTACCTCCCAGCCTGCAAGGATCGTCTCGGGCAGTAAAGGGCTAGAGTAACAATCTTGGAGAAGACAATTTTCTGCTTCAGATGAAAACATCCACACAAAGAAAAAAGAAAAAAACAACAACAAAAACAGAGTAGCTAAAACGATCCTATAATAAAAGAGTTGATGGGGATAACTTCATCCCTGATCTCTGGTATAAACTGGTGCAAAACCTGACATGTTCAATGAATTTGAATTGAAGACCCAAACATAAAGCCACACACCTTTGAACACCTGATTTTTCATAAAGAAGCCAGAAATACAACTGGAAAAAAGACAGCAACTTCACAAAATGGTGCTGGCCTAACTGGATGGTTGCATATCAAAGAATGCAAATAAATCAATACTTATCACTGCACAAAACTCAACTTCAAATGGATCAAAGATCTAAACATAATAACCAGATATACTGAACCTGGTAGAAGAGAAAGTGGCAAATAGCTTTGAACTCATTGGCACAGAAAAAAATTTCTGAACAGAACACTATTAGTACAAACACTGAGAACAAAAATAATTAAATGAGACCTCATGAAACTGAGAAGCTTCTGTACAGCAAACGATGCCATCATTCAGACAAAGCATCAGCCTACAGAATGGGAAAAGCTTTTTACCAACTACACATCTGATAAGGGCCAATATTCAAAATGTATACTAAACACACACACACACACACACGTACGTCCTAGCTATAAAGAAAACAACCTGAAAATGAGGTACAAATCTAAACAGAATTCTCAACAGAGGAAACTCAAATAGCTGAAAAACAGTTACAGAAATGTCCTAAGACATATTTAGTCTTCAAGGAAATACAAATCAAAATTACTTTTGAGATTTCATCTTACACACAGCAGAATGGCTAAAATCAGTAAAACAAATGATAGCTCATGTTGGCAAGGATATTGAATAAGGTCAACACTCAACCATTGCTGGTAGGAGTTCAAATTTGTATAGGCACTATGGAATAGAGTTCTTCAAGAAAACAGGGATTGAGCTACCTTAAGATTCAGCTATACTACTCTTGGGCATATACCCATAGGATGCTTCATACAACCGCAGAGAAACTTAGTCAACCATGTTCATTTTTCCTTTATTCATAATAGCCAGAAACTGAAAACTGCCTAGATGCTCACTCCTCAATAGATAGAAGGATAAAGAAAATCTGGTAGATTTATACATTAGAATATTACTCAGTGTTTAGAAATAAAAACATGAAATTTGCAGATAAATAGAACTAGAGAAAAAAAAACTCTTCCTGCGTAGGGTAACCCAGACCCAAAATACAAATATGGTATATATTCACTTATCTATGAATATTAGCTGCTAAGTCAACAATAACCAAGCTACAATCACAATCCATAGAATTACAGAGGTTCTGTATAGAATAAAGGTCTTGGGGAATAGACAGTTTTCTCTAGAAAAAGAGAAATAGAAAAGATAGGTATCATTGGATTGGAAGAGGTGGGGCTGGACTGGGAGGAACAAGTGGAGTGGGAGCTAAAGGGAATACAGAGACAATCAGTTAAAATTAAACGGCAAGCATTTGAGGAGTAGTATGGAAACCTAATACAGTAGAAGAGTGTTGTGATCAAATATAAGAAACTGGGAAAGGAAAATTACAAATGTAACGTTCAAAGATAAGAGGCACCGGCACCGGGAAGTGGAATGAAACTAAATCCTGTGTTCAAGGGGATAAATGGATTAAGGATATTTAAGTGGAATTAATGGAGTGGTGACCTTCAGGCAAGACCCCACCTAGCTAAGCTTCCATCTTGTGAAAATAATGTCCCCCAAGAAACGCTGGCACCAATTCTAAATTTACAATGCATTTGCAGTTGTATAGTTATAACATATTAGGCATTATTATGACCTGGTTATTGTTTATGTATTTGCAGTTATATGAGGGATAGTAAGATTATATTGGGTATTAACATGGCCAGATTATTGTTTTCATTTAGACATAAGGGGATATGATTGCATGTCAAATTGACAAGGAGTGGATTGTGATGGCTATTCTCGGTTGTCAACTTGACTATATCTGGAATAAACTACAATTCAGAAATGGAGGGCACACCTGATCTGTATCTTGAGGCTAAAAGACACATGCTTTTTGATACAGATCTTGAGTTGGGATAACTCAAATTTTCAATCTGGATTGACACACACTTTAATCCAGATCTTGAGGCATAGTGGCCATGCTTATAAAGATCTATAATAAAAAGGAATTAAAAGAAAAGCTTAGGTTCAGGCACGGTAGTATATGCCTCTAGTCCCAGCACTCAGGAGTCAGAGGCATGCAGATATCTGAGATCAAGGCCAGCTGGTCTATAGAGCAAGTTCCAGAACAGCCAAGTTACTAACAGAAAGCTGATGAAGATGTAATTGATCAAGGGGGCCATGTTCCAGCCCCAGCAAGCAGCAGAACTTGGCAGCTTCAGCCACATGGTTCTGGCTTTAGAATCAAGGAGGGACTATAGAAAACTACTAAGGTCATGAATTTTCAGGGCTGTCCCTGCACGTTGGCCCAGAAATACCATTGTGTGAGGCAGCCATGGTTGTACCTTTTGCTGGCGGTTGGACTGGGTAATGTGTAAGAGTCACCCAGGTGGTACTGATTTTGAAGGCATGAGAGGGTCATGGAGCTTAGCACTGTGAGAGGGCAATAGGGGTCATTAGTGAAGGTGCAGTCTCAATGGCAGCTGAAGGCCCAGGATTGAAGGAGTAATGCAGAGAAGTTGACACTTGGCACCCTAAAGAGAGTCTGGGAAAGGCTACTGGTGAACATGCAGCCCAGCTGCAGCAGAAGACCTCACGTTTTGGGGATGCCAGTACCACAGGATGACCACCAAGAACAGCAGGAACCAAGCTGTGTTCAGAGACTGGGCCGGTAAAGTCTGGATTGCCTTAGGGACCCCAAGAGGTTAGAAATGTCAGAGCTCTGGGATACCTGCCAAGGAGAGCTGCTAACTGGGAATGGAAAAAAAAAAGGAAGAGAAAAAAGTGTGTTGCAGTCAACAAAGCTGAAAGGAGTTGGAGAGCTGAAGAGCATTTTGACATCAGACATGGAGATGAAGAGTTTGAAGATTACCCAGCTGGTTTTTAGTCTTTCTTTGGAGTGTGATCTGCTTTTTTATTTTAATATTATAAGGGTTTACAGTTAAGAAACTGCATAAATCTCAGAAGAGATTTGAACTTTGGACTTTTAAACATTGTTGAGACTGTGATGGACTATGGAGGCTTTTGAAGTTGGACTAAATGCATTTCTGCATTATGTTATGGTTATAAGCTATAGGGGCCAGGGAGTGGAATGTGGTGGTTTGAATAGTTATGACCCACATAGACTCATGTGTTTAAATGCTTGGCTCATAGGGAGTGGCACTATTAGGAAGTATGGTCTTACTGGAGAACTTATGGCTTTCTTGGAGGGAGTGTGTCACTGCAGAGGCAGGCTTTAAGATTTTACATATATATATATATATATATATATATATATATATATATATATATATATGTAAAACCTTATTTTATATATATATACACACACACACACACACACACACACATATGCTCAAGCTATGTCTAGTGTGAAAGATAGTGCCCTTCTGCTGCCTGAAGATCAAGATATAGAACTCTCATTTCCTTCGCCAGCAGCATGTCTGCCTGGATGCTGCCATGTTTCCGGCCATGATAATGGACTAAATCTCTGAAACTATAGGCCAGCCCCAATTAAATGTTTTCCTGTGCAAATTTACCTTGGTCATTTTGTCTCTCCACAGCAATGAACCCCTAACTAAGGCATTCCATTTTGGCACAGTCATTTATACTGTCCTCAAATATGTCTCTATTTTAGGAAGCTTCTACTGGATTATGTTTCCACACTACTCCTCAAATGCTTCTGAGTTTTGACTGTTTCTCCGTCATATTTTCTCTTACTTCCAACTTTCCACTTATTCCTTCCATTCTAGTGTCAATTCAAAGACTATACTTTCTCTCCAGTTGCCAACCACTTGCAAGTGAAAAGTTTTATCTAAAAGAGTCTTGCTGGGAAGGAGATTACCTTAAAGGGCAAGCCCTATGCTCAGCAGTAGATGACCAAGAGAAAACAAACTCAAGGGTATCTTTGAAGGTTCCCTGTTTCATAATATCATTTCAGAGTGTTTTCCTTTTTTAAATCTTAATTTTTATTTGTATTTTTTCAATCACTTTTTATCCTGCAGGCTCTTTGCATTTATTATGGTTTCCAGAATGTGCAAACAAGTGGGTTCTCTGTATGTTTCCTGGACTCTTTCCTTCTGTTTGCTTCGTTTGTCATATTCTGATGTTGGTTCTTTACGTGTGTGTGTGTGTGTGTGTGTGTGTGTGTGTGTGTGTGTGCGCGCGCGCGCTTTACTATTAAGTAGATAGATAGATAGATAGACAGACAGACAGACAGACAGATAATTATCCTTTGAAGCCTGTTTGTTTTCTAATGAGAGATAAAAAGAGAGTAAATCTGGATAGGAGGGAGAGACTGGGAGTAGAGCGAGGGAAACTCTGATCAAGATATATTTTATGAGAAAAAATATATTATCAATGGAAGGGGAGAAAGAAGGACGTGGAAGAAGGAAGGAGGGGGAGAGTGGAACAAGATAACTGACAAACAACAGAACCAACCTTAAGGGCAACCAGAATATGACCTCCGTCTGCAGCTTCTGATCTTGTGCTCTTTCATACCTTCTTCCTTCCTTTACCATAAAAGCGACATACATGTATCTTATACTATACATCTCATCTGTTACTACGAAAGGATGTTCAAATCCAAATTCAGCAAATGACAAAATCCTACTTTAAAATCCTATTTAAGGAAATTCTATGGTGACTAACCTTAGAAAGAGTACACAAGAGGCAGAGTCACATACAAAAATCCTTCCTTTACATGTTTGCTTCTCAGTGGGAAAAGCCCTACGACAGGCACACAAGAGACACCAACACACCCAGTCCTCCTCTTCTCAGAAGCCTGCCTTACTACTCTAAAATGTTACAAGATACTTATTTTCCGTTTAAAAAAGGACAATAATAAACTTTTTTTTCTTAGATATATTATTTACATTTTAAATGACTTCCCCTTTCCTGGTTCCCCCCTCCCAGAAAGTCTCATAAGTCCTCTTCCCTCCCTGTTCCCCAATCAACACCCTCCTGCTTCCCTGTCCTGGTATTCCCCTACACTGCTGCATCGAGTCTTTCCAGGACTGGGGGCCTCTCCTTCCTTCTTCTTGGGCATCATTTGATATGTGAATTGTATCTTGGATATTCCGAGCTTCTGGGCTAATATTCCCTTATCAGTGACTGCATACCATGTGTGTTCTTTTGTGATTGGGTTACCTCACTTAGGATGATATTTTCCAGTTCCAACCATTTGCCTAAGAATTTCATGAATTCATTGTTTTTAATATCTGAGTAGTATTCCATTATGTAAATATACCACATTTTCTATATTCATTCCTCCATTGACGGACATCTGTGTTCTTTCCAGCTTCTGGCTATTATAAATAAGGCTGCTATGAACATAGTGGAGCATGTGTCCTTATTGCATGCTAGAGAATCCTCTGGGTATATGCCCAGGAGTGGTATAACGGGGTCCTCCGGCAGTATCATGCCCAGTTTTCTGAGGAACCACCAGACTGCTTTCCAGAGTGATTGTACCAGCTTGCAATCCTGCCAGCAGTGGAGGAGTGTTCCTCTTTCTCCACATCCTCGACAGCACCTGCTGTCTCCTGAGATTTTGATCTTAACCATTCTGACTGGTGTGAGGTGAAATCTCAGGGTTGTTTTGATTTGCATTTCCCTGATGACTAAGGATATTGAACATTTCTTTAGGTGCTTCTCAGCCATTCAATATTCCTCAGGTGAAAATTCTTTGTTTAGCTCTGTACCTCATTTTTTAATAGGGTTATTTGGCTCTCTGGAGTCTAACTTCTTGAGTTCTTTGTATATATTGGATATTAGCCCTCTATCAGACGTAGGGTTGGTAAAGATCTTTGCCCAATTTGTTGGTTGCCATTTTGTCCTATTGATAGTATCCTTTGCCTTACAGAAACTTTGTAATTTTATGAGGTCCCATTTGTCAATTCTTGATCTTAGAGCATAAGCTATTGGTGTTCAGTTCAGGAAATTTTCCCCTGTGCCCATGTACTCAAGGCTCTTCCCCAGTTTCTTTTCTATTAGTTCCAGTGTGTCTGGTTTTATGTGGAGGTTCTTGATCCACTTGGACTTGAGCTTAGTACAAGGAGATAAGAATGGAATGATTTGCATTCTTCTGCATGCTAGCCCCCAGTTGAACCAGTACCATTTGTTGAAAAGGCTATCTTTTTTCTACTGGATGGTTTTAGCTCTTTTGTCAAAGATCAAGTGACCATAGGTGTGTGGGTTCATTTCTGAGTCTTCAATTCTATTCCATTCAAGACCCACACCTAAACATAGTAAAAGCAATATACAGGAAAGCAGTAGCCAACATCAAACTAAATGGAGAGAAACTTGAAGCAATCCCACTAAAATCAGGGACTAGACAAGGCTGCCCTCTCTCTCCATATCTTTTCAATATAGTACTTGAAGTTCTAGCTAGAGCAATTAGACAACAAAAGGAGGTCAAAGGGATACAAAGTGGAAAGGAAGAAGTCAAATTATGATTCTTTGCAGATGATATAATAGCATACTTAAACGACCCAAAAATCTCCACCAGAGAACTCCTACTGCTGAAAAACAACTTAAGCAAAGTGGTCGGATATAAAATTAACTCAAGCAAGTCAGTAGCCTTCCTATACTCAAAGGATAAACAAGCTGAGAAAGAAATTAGGGAAATGGCACCCTTCACAATAGCCACAAACAATATAAAGTATCTTGGTGTGACTCTATCCAAACAAGTGAAAGATTTGTATGACAAGAACTTCAAGTCTCTGAAGAAAGAAATCGAAGAAGACCTCAGAAGATGGAAAAATCTTCAATGCTCATGGATTGGCAGGATTAATATAGTAAAAATGACCATCTTGCCAAAAGCAATATACAGATTCAATGCAATCCTCATAAAAATCCCAACTCAATTCTTCATAGAGTTAGAAAGAGCAATTCTCAAATTCATCTGGAATAACAAAAAAACCCAGGATAGCTAAAACTACTCTCAACAGTAAAAGAACTTCTGGGGGAATCAGTATCCCAGACCTCAAGCAGTACTACAGAGCAATAGTGTTAAAAACTGCATGGTATTGGTACAGTAACAATAAACTTTTAATAATTTATCAATTCTGAAATATGCCTTTTTCATGTTAGAAATCCTGAGTGGACATAGGACTCTCATCTGCAATCCTGACCACGAATGAGTGCAGGCAGGCAAATCAAAGTTCCAGGCTAGTTTTGACGACCTGAAACTAAGTTTCAAAAAAAAAAAAAAAAAAAATACAGCAAGTGGGAAAAAAAAGAATGTTCTACATCACAAGGTATGTTATCCTCTCATGGTGCCCTATGAGCTCTGGTGGTGACAGAGGTGTCACTGATCCTCACTACAAGCTGTTTTCATTTGTTGTCCATTATGTGCCATGTGACAACTGGATATGTTCTTTTTCTTTGCTATTTATATTGTGTTCAAAGGATTGGTGTGATTCAGGATTGAAGTTTAAAGTGTTTGTAAACATAAGGTGCAGACTGCTGAGTGAATTTATAAATGGTAAAGCAAACCATTATCACTAAAAGAACTTCCCAGTTCTTTATTTTCATATAATGTAACAGCCATGTGTTAAGTGAAATGAAAGTGCTTTTTTATCATTCTTTAATCAGTATTATTTTTGTTTCCATTAATATTATTAAATAATAGTTTATTTCACAAAAGAGGTGACATGTAGTCAATAGAACATAAACAGTAAACTCAGATGTACACTGGGGACCTCCTCTATGTCGACTGACTCTACACTCACAGTAATGCCCTGTGTGTTAGTAACAACTAACAATTACAACTCCAAGTCTGGACAAGACCCAAGGTGACTCTTCTGCTCCTTCCCTCGTGTTGCAGAGTGCCATGAATCTAGAACATCTGTCAGAGTTTGCAAGAGTAGTCCCTGTCACATGCACACTCCTCCTCACTCTTCCCCAACCAATGATGAGAACAAGATGCTGGACTGTATCCTCGGGATAATGACCAAATTGCCTGTCTGGCCTTGGGAAAGCCCTATCCAGACCATAACTAACTATCTTTTCTCGGCTTCTCAATTATCACCTTCCAAGATATATAAACCCAAAACATTGGTCTCTGGATTTCCTACAATAGCCCAAGGCACAAGTCTTTTTTTATCCTGGACAAACAATTGCAAAATTCTGTATTCCCCTTTCCTATGAATTGGAAATCCAACCCTGCCATGTGTTTCCATTGTCAGCCTCATCCCAACAGCCCCAGGAAAAATAAGAATGAAGCAAGCACAGACCTACAAAAGGGAGGGGCAGGAAATCTCTCCTGTCATCCTCCAAGTCTGGCATTTAATCCTTTAACTTGCTGCACATTCACATTCAACTGTAACTCTTGAAGCCATGAACTGGAAACAAATGGTGCCAGAGACACCAAGTGGGGACACAGAGCAAAGAGGGCTTCTGAAGACCTTAATGGCACAATGCTAGCTACCTTTACCTGCCATTGCATTCTATTTCGCATGATCAAAGTCCTGAAGTGTGTGCCTATTATAACTTCCATGTCACAAGCTTTAGACAGGTTTGGTTGGTGACTAACTAACAGAAAGAGAACTGAATCTCTTCCACAAAGTGACACAGTTAGACAGACTCTCAAGACAGTTTCAAATATCCAGGTATGAAAATAACACCAACTAACTCAGTGAAGAAGACATTGGCTAACACCAAAGCTAACATAATGCATGACATTGAGAGTAATGTGGGAAAGTAAAAATGAAGCAGTGTCCAGACTTCAGTGTGTTCACATAATTTTCTAAAGACAGGATTACATATATTAGCTAATTTTTCATAATGTACAGCAAGATTTTTGTGTGCCACAAAGACTAAATTGGCAATGCATTATTTTATTTTGTTTTTCCTTTCAAAATAAGAGTCAAAAAGAATTTTTTGTAATTATATTGGGATGTTTTTGATTATTAATTTGTATATCAGCTTTGCCTAATAGCCTAGTAACTTACAAAGATATTTCCTTCTGATACAAAGGAAGGAAGTAGGTTAGATGGAAGCTGGAAACGACAGGTCAGAAAACACAAGTCTGAAATAACAAAGACAGTTCAGTAAAAATGGTAAGAAGCAACAAAGATTAGAATAGTATTTTATTATTATTATTATTAATCAATGGTTAATATCTAAAAGAAGAGACCAGGGAAGGCAAGTGACTGAGCAGGTGTTGGGCATCGGTGAGCTTAGCTCAGCGCCCCCAGCTGAGCTGTCTGCACAGGTTTCCTGAGAGCGGAGCATCCTGCGGCTTAGCTTGATTTCTGTCTCCCGCCCAGTGTAGAAGGGACTTCCCAGGTGCCTGACCTATGGCTATGATTGTTTTTTCCTGTTGTTTTTCACCCGGCCTCTAGTATATATTGCTAGTCCCTCAGTAAAGCTTTGGCATTCTCCTCACTAGAAAGACTAGAGTCTGTGTTTTCCGTTAATCCCCCAGGCCTACACCTAGGGATACTCTGGTACCGTGGCCCTAGGGATACTCTGGTACCGTGGCCCTAGGGATACTCTGGTACCGTGGCCCTAGGGATACTCTGGTACCGTGGTGGGGCAGGTGCCTTCAAGCAGGAAAAGACACTGAGGCTAAGCCCGCCCACCTCAGTCTGATCCTGTTCCCTATAGCGGGATGAGAAAAGTCACTTCTGTGGGTTGTCGTCAGACCTCTACACATGCAGTGTGGCACACACATGACCTCCATACATACAATAAAATTAATGTAATTTTGTAACATTTTTAAAGATGAAAACCATTGGAGAAAAGGTGGTGATGGGGTGAGTACAAAATCACATAAATAAAATGCACAGTGGAATACTAAATATAAAACAGAAAGGATGTATATAGAGTTTCATAGAAAACCCAGAGTAGACACAGATGACAGGCCTAGAAAAAAAGCTCTAATCCTGAGGATAGGAAAGACACCAAATCAGAGAGAGAAGACATAGAGAAATGAAGGGAGCCCAACCCAGGACTGTTTTCAAGAGGAAGAAAATCCTATGATGATGGCTGAGATGAAGTAAGTCAAAGAAGAAAATAAACAATCGAGAGAGCAACACACTCTGTGCTGTGATGGGCAATGCCTGGATCCTATATGTGTTGTACAGAAAATGTCCATGACAGTCATGCTTTCTGTTTTAAAGAACTGAGCTTTTAACTGTGCAGGAAGCATGAGAGAAAGATAAAAAATACAAATGAAAAATGAAGAGGAAGGAAGGACAAGAACAAGAAGGAAGAGGAGGAAAGGAGAAGCAATGGGGGAGGAGGGGGAGGAGCAGCAGCAGATAATGAGGCATCTACCAGACCAAGCACGTGAGCATCCAGCAGAAAGTGACTGAGGAAACCATAATAGTCAGTGGAGTGGCAGGCGACAGCTGGAGCAGGTGTCAGGCAGAGTGTCTCCTGGGTGGGCCCCTTCTGGGTCTTCAATGGCATAGATTAAACTGTAGTTGGATCTTTTATTTTGAGAAGATACTGGGGAATTATTCACCTCCTAGTCATGTTCAAATACACAAGGTTTTTATTTTTACTCTATTTACGCTTTTGTATCCTCAAGGACACAATATCTTACTGTTCTACCATTCTCCATTCCCTTTCTCACAGGCCTAGGGGATCGTCCCATTCCAGGTGAAGGGATCTTGGAGGACACTCTTGGGTCTGAAGTGAGGGAAGGCACAGCCCAGCCTACAGGAACAGCATGTCAGTGAGTTCAAACAGCTTATGACAATTTACTAATACATTGTATATGACAGTAGGTCACACGATGAGAAAGCAAGAAGCATGGGCAAGCTATTGTCATAGACAACAAAAACCAATGTGGTCAGAAATTGAAGAGTCAAAGGAAAGAAAGGAAGATAACATCTATGCTGCATGGATGAGAAAAAGTCAGGGCTTTTTGAAAAGAACAGAACTGTAGCTTAATGGATATAGGGGTAGGAGTGAACCAGCACTGACCTTGTCTACCAGTAGCATTACCGCATAAAGAGAAAAGGCTTTCAGTAAATGTGGTACAAGTATTATAAAAATCTAGAAACAGACTATTACTCTACCCATTAAATTGTTCTACCCCTATTTCCCATCCCTATAGCACAGAGAAACACATGCATGCACGCACGCATGCACGTACACACACACACACAAACACACATGCATACATTCATGCATGCATGCACGGCTCATACACACAGACATACCACTCTACACATGCTCATTCTATTTCAATCATTACTACATGATAAACTTTTTTAATATGCATATAAAGGAGCTCTGCAGTTTATTAAAAAAATAGTTTAAGAAAATGTTATAGGCTATATAATCTGAAACATACCATGTCAATATTTTATTCAAGATATTACATGATAATTTTTGAAAAGTCTCACTGCTTGGACATCACTTGAAATGTGAATATAACTATGTGGATCATTAGATAAGAAAATATAATCAGTTGTAGCTTATATCAGAGTTGTACTGATAAAGTCTCTAAAGCATTTATAATAAGAAACTAAACAATCTTTAAAACCTCCCAATGAAGTTTTTCATGAATCAATGCACTCATAAATGTTTCCCCCCAAAAACGGATTTTAATTATTAAATGATTAACAGAGCTGTACTCATGAAAAATGGCTATGAAAGCTGCAAATACCTGAGGTACTCACAGCTGTGGAGTAGGGGTTCTGAGCTCCAGAATTTTCAGCCCAGCAGCCACATCCATAAAGAGCAGCCTAGGAAAACAGGAAATAGATGCATATAATACTTCCTAAATGGTATATGTAATTACCGGTTTTCAATACAATATACATCTAATAAAACAAAGTTTACTTACGATACACAAAATAGACAACACAACAAAATACAAAGTGTCATAGTGAAACTTGTTACACCATATGCTAATTAAAAATAAAAGTATAAGAGCCCCATCTCAAGAAAACAATGTGGACTGCAAACAGGGAAAACTGAAGAACCACATAGGAGATGTCTTCCTGTGCACACACATGTACATGTGCACATACACACATGGAGAAAACAAGTAGAAAATAGTTTATAATAGCAGAAGTTGCATAAAAACTATGCAAACTATAGTTTTAAAAACTCTCAAGGATGTATCATCTATTTCTAAATATGCAATAATACATTACTGTTAACCTTACTCTGCCATGCCAAGGACACCAGAATTTATTCTTCCTACCTAACTGTATCTTTGATGAATCCCTCTCTGTCCCCTTCACTCTTTCTCCCTAGTAGCTAGCAACATATAATAAATCAATATATACTTGAGTCAAACCATAGTATGCCTCATAAATATATATAGACATTATATGTCATTCAAAAAATGTTAATAGGGCTGAAGAGATGGCTCAGTGGATTAAGCACTTGCCCTGCAGGCAGAAGTACCAGAATTTGGATCAAACCCTACATAAAAAGTCAAGCAGGCATGGCAGTCACCTGTAATCCCAGAACTAGACAGTCAGAAACATAATCCCAAGGGCAAGCTGGTTAGTTTGACAAGCCAGAAGCAGGAAGCAAGGATTACAGGTCTCTGGCATCAATTACCACACTAGTATGCTCATCTTATAGAAAACAATAGTCCTGAGACAGTTGCATAATCTACCACCTATATAAATATTTTTACTATATCACACCTTTAATACAATTTTACTACCAAAAAAGTAGGAAGCTTTTAAACACTTTTTAAAGATTTGCTTGAAATGGCTGTATTTTACTCAAAGAATTGAATAATAGAGGACAAAGTCTATACTATTACTGCAGCATTTGTTATTGTCCCATTCGAAATAATGGTTAAGCAGGAAGATAGCTTTAGGCCATGATGTAAATATTATAAAGAGTAAATATTATAAAAGGAATTTTCTTAAGAGGAAGAAAAAAAAAGGATGAGCAACGTTGTGCATCTTTTCTTAGGAAAGCATCTTCTCTGGCTTTCTGAAAGGTGCCTTCACCTTTTTTAAAAAAAAAAACCAAAAGACAAAAAACTAAGGTTTTGGATGATCAGGATAAAACCAGGGCAGGACATAGCCCAGCCTGGCTTCAAACTCAGTATGAAGCTAAACTTGAACCTTGAACTGCTGATCTTGCTGTAACTGCCTCCTAGTGCTGGGCAAGTGTGCACTATCACACCCAGAGGCTGCTGCAGTGATAGCTGCAGATGTCAACTGTGGTTCACATGAATATGGGAGACTTCATTCTGACAGTCTCTGGATTCCTAATCAAAGAAGATGGTTAGGGAAAGTTTTTGTATTTAAACAAAAAGAGAAACAGAATAGCTACTGTAAAACATTTAGGGCTTTGGAAGGGAATTAAGCTATTTCCAGAGAGTAGAATCAGGACTAAAAATGGAAGTTATAATAAATAGATATCTGCCTCATTAACTGAAGAACTCTGTACCAGTTAGAAAGGCTCGGTAGGATACCATGTTCCTATATAAGGCAGTGAGTCCTCATAATAGAAACAGATGGTTGCTCCATGGACATTCCTACTTGGTAGGAATGGATTGGAGCGATTGGGGTCTAAGGACATTAAATAAAAGACAATAGAATGCCCCCAAAAAGTTGACATTCTATCTGGGTACTCTGTTCTGCAAATGTGTAGCCAATCACAGCTATAGCTATTATTACAGGGAAGCTGATGTGCATGGCAAGGGATGAACTGTGGCATTTCATCTTTCAGAACTTGGGAGCCAGTAAAGTCTATTAATTATTTTCTCATCTACTAGCTATAAACTATAATGATTACACACTAAAGCAAGTATATTCTAGCTCAAATTAAATTTTACAATCTGTATTCTATTAAATATCTAGAGCAGGTATGGAAATTTTTACATATAATACATTTGAGCACTTACAATACATGGAAATGTGTCTTGTTTCGGCAAATTTTTACTTAGCCATTGAGAGGACAGGCTTTTGTGCGTCACAGTTTTCTTTCGTTTTTTTTTTTTTTTATTTATTTTCTAAGTTTTTTTTATTTACATTCCAAATCATTTCCCCTTTCCGTTTCCTCCCTCCCTGAAAGTCCCATAAGCCCCCTTCCCTCCCTCTTTTCCCCATTCAACCCCCTCTCGTTTCTCTGTCCTGGCATTCCCCTACATCCAGTCTTTCCAGGACTTTCTCTCCCATTTGATGCTTCATATCCCCAGATTCATAATGTCCCTTTGACTCAACAATTTACTACATTTAAGGAACTGTGTTTTCCTCTGCAAGCACTTTGGACTCCTCTATTGCACATATTTTTATGACTGTTTAGCTTTAATAATTGTGTATTTTTAAACAAGCCAAGTGGAGCAATCAATGTATAAATTTCACAGAAGTTCCCTGCATGGTGGCAGAATGTCTTCAGGACTTCTGGATAGATGCTAGCATCCTGCTAACATCAGCTCAATCTTAATTCTGCTGCTGTTATTATTTGACTACCCCAGTCAAACAAAATTCAGACAAAGTAGGGGAATTACAAAGGAATGGTGGCAACTGTTACCCTTCCTTAGCTTTTCTACCAAGACATCTAAACCTAACTTAGAAAGATTGATTTTCTTACTCTAAATTTGACAAATATACAGTTCCATAATATGGGAAAGTGTGACTAAAAAAGGCTTTTATAGTGAGTAAAAAGTATTGTGAATATAAATATATATATATATATATATATATATATATATATATATATATATATATATATATATGGGAAATAATCACTCGCCATAAATTGTCTATGTGGTAAGCAAAAAGGAACAGAAAATCAGATACTGTTACCATCTGCACCCCACTAGTATAAGACTATAAGAAACCTATATACATCAAGGAACAACTGGGAAGATCACTGCAAGCTTTGCAAAGATGTCTCCCACAAATCAGTCTGCTCCAAGCAATCAATAACAACCATGACCAAAGCAACAGTGACATTGACTGCTCTTCAAATGTGAGAGAGGTACAACTAGTAAGTTTCATTTCCAGTGTAAGAGAAGATCCACATGCTGAGTTCTAAATAAAACCCTCAAAACCTCTTTAAAAGACTACAGAAGAATGTCCTGATTCACAAATATTTACTAAAGTCATAAGAAATGTATAAAAGCGAGTCATAATGCCCACCGTCTTAGTATATCAAAGGCATTGTTGGGTTTCATTTTCAATACAGAAGACTGAAAGTGGAGAGGGCATATTGAAAAAGTCCTGCATGAGAACTAAAACTAAGCAAGCGTCACATCAATTAGAGCCTCTTCATAACCAGATACAGGGAGGACTGGGAATCTAAACTACTCTGGGAAATGACGAAAGTCAGAAGAGAGACATAGAATGCCAAAATGTCACTGTCACTTGAATGAAGGGAATAAACAGTGCTACTGTAAAACCATGTTCACTTTTACAAAGCAATGGGCAATGAGCAATGGGCAGGAAGCACTTGCTCCTACTGAGTGGTATTTACTAAGAAAGATGGAAATCAATACACATTTATTGAATGTCTACTATAAACACAGGCCAGTGCCACCCAGGCTGCTGGAGGGTAGGGACACGGATTACTGGTTATAAAAATCAGCAAGGGCCCTGTCACCAAGAGATGGTGCTTTAAAGAAATAAAATTGAAAAGTAATTTTGTTCTTGATCTATATAAAGAAAATATTCAAGAACAAGGATTTTCATTTTTCCTAAGGGAAAAATATCCCTAGTAGTTTAAAAGTCATGCTTAGAAAAGATCTGATTTTGTTTTTAAAAGGAGTTTAAGAAACCCACAAATCCTTACCTGGCCAACTCTCCCTGGATGTTTCAAGGCTAAGCCTCCACTGGAGACAGCAGCAGCAACATTCCCTTCATAATCGACGACCACAGCACCCACTGTGTCCAAAGTGCCAGAGTCATTTTCCTAAGGAACAAAGGGATATGAGTGTTTACCAGGCCTGATGTGAGCCACCTAGACATAACCACACAGTGGTTTAGTGTTCACCAGACCTGATGTGAGATATCAGACATGGCCACAGAGAGGGCACAGTACTTAACAGGCCTGGTGTAATTGTAACTCTGCACTAATGCTAAAGTGCAACATTTATAAATTCTCATTTCTTTATTATTTTGCTATTTTTCTCTTAATCTCAATAATCAGATGACTAAGAATTTGTATGTGAAAAGATCTATGATCTAAGTGAGCCAATAAATGCTACCATTCATGTTTTTAAACATAATTACATGCAGACTTCCAAGAGTGATGAACCCCTTCAGAGGAGATGGGAATGGCAGTTGCCATCCTGGAGTGTAAGACACTGTCACCTTCTCAACAATTCATTGTCTAAGAGAAACTCTATGACACAGTGTCTTTTCTGCTGTTGCTAATATACATGGCAACTGGTGAGAGTAAACTCTATGTCACTAACTAGAAGGAATCTTTGTGTCTCTGTGCCTTCTCCCCAGTCCCACATACTTAAGGATTTAAAATGATAAGTGAATATCTCCTACCGCAAGGGTTTTCTGGACATCCATGCCACAAAGACAAACTACTGGATAAGAACAGAATTAAAGGAGGCAGGGAAAAATTCATTACCATGTATTAAAAAGGAAAGTTAGTGTAGGTTGTTAGGTCAAGAACAGTCTTGGTGCGGGCAAGGATTTCAAACTGTATGCCAAACTCCTGGCATGAATGAAAGAACCAAACATTACCCCAGGTTCACAAGAGTAGCTAGCTACCCCACCACTGTGGCTGGATACTCAAGAGTACTGAGCAAACCTATGCGTACTAAGTGATCCTTTGGTGCACTAAGAGGTAGGTAAAGAAACACATAAAGGTGTTGACTTTGGCAGAAACACAGTATTGACTTTGGCAGAAAAGATTCATGGGGATGAAGTAAGTATTACATTTCTAATCTCACATGTAGCCACACTTGAAGGAAAGGTAGCCAGTGGAATCACAGGCTGTCATCCCAGAATGCTACAGTTCTGCTCTCAGGCAGGAGCATTGCTTTCAGGGACAGCATTAGGCTCAACCATCCCTGAGCAGGGTCTCTAGTCCCTGTGTTATCACTTCACTAGGCATCTACTTATGCTCTGAGTTTATCTGTGCTCCCTGTGTGTATAACAAGCCTGATGGTGATTAATTACAGTTTGTACCACCCTAGTGTCTGAGCAAGTCTTTCTTCTTTTTCTTCAGAGCTGACTTCATGTGACACCAGAGGCTGCCACTAAGTAAAGATTTAAAAGGAATGGCTTTGCTTCTCGAAGCATTTGTCTTCTTTGCTGGGTAAGACTGAGAATCAAAATATCGAAATGCATCAAAATGCGCTTGAAAAACAAGGTCTAATAACATTCCATGGGGTTTTCATCAACCCAAAACCAAAAAGGAAGCTTTTAAGGTGAATGTGTTGAATATTATAAATCACTTTAAATTTTTTATCTTCATAACCTCAGTTACAAAAGGGTCAAATTACAAGTTTGTTCTCTCAAGCTTTAATGCACAAATCAAAGAGAATCTATTCATGTGAAAAATTCCTTGTTTTTGTTTATTTTAAATGAGTTGCAATGCGAGCCAGCCTAAGAATTTTACATGATAGACTTTCACAGGAGAAGCATGACACCCATAGAATGGTACACAGGTTGATCTGCAGTAACTGTCCTAGCATTTCAACTACAATACTGTAAACTAAGATAACTTTTCTGCCTAACCAAAACACTATAGAAAGATAGAAAAGCCAATGTCAGTATAGCTGGGTTATGCAGATGGATTTACTGTAATGTGGCTTTAAAACTAAAAAACACAGAAAAGAGGATTCTGTTCTAAATTAAGCTCTATATTCCTAAGAGTCTACAACACCTGCAAAAATCAGAAGTACTTCATAAATACTTCAAAACCATTCCACAGACTTCATATACTACAAGGCAAATTTTAAGATAATGAAGTAATATTTAAGGACTTTTATGAAGTGTAGATAAATTGAATTAAAGACAAATATTGGTATTTTTGGCATAATAATCTCACAGAGCTCATTTGTATGGGAATGAAATCTTGGGTTAAAGCACACAATCACTGTTACTATACAGACTTACCATTACACTCTTACACCCCATAAATACTTAAAAATACATGGACCACAGATATACATGCACCTATTGCCCTTGACTGAAGCAGGATATTTATGTTACTTTTCTGATAAAACTGTGACTAAAAAACAACTATGTACACTATAGGTTTTTAGTTGTTGATTTTTTTTTAAAGAATAAAAATACACATAGGAATTTGCCAGGAAACACACCAGTATCATGGAAAGATTGAAATCAACTTTCTGACAGTGATTTTATTTTTCTGTGCTCTAAGATGGAGACAGCTGGTATACAGTTATAACAAGAATTAATGGAAGTGGCATCTGTGAACTACTTTAAAGGCAATAAATCTCTTGGGAGTTCAAAACAAAGAGAAGATTTTTCACCAGCAAATTCTACCTCTACCCAGGTTCTCTAATTCTGAAACATCTAAAAGATGCCACTAATCTATCACTTGTCTCATTACCATTAAAGCTGTCTTTCACTTATACAAAATTACTTAAATGTCAACCAGCTAGCTGTAAGAATAAGTCTTTTTTTTAATTTTATTTTATTTTCTAAGTTTTTTTTATTTACATTCCAAATCATTTCCCCTTTCCCGTTTCCTCCCTCCCCGAAAGTCCCATAAGCCCCCTTCCCTCCCTCTTTTCCCCATTCAACCCCCTCTCGCTTTTCTGTCCTGGCATTCCCCTACATCCAGTCTTTCCAGGACCAGGGGTCTCTCCTTCCATCTTCAAAGAATAAGTCTTAAACCCAAAGAAGTTAGGCAAAAAGGCCCAAGTAGGGAATGTTTCAATCCCATCTAGAAATGGGAACAATATAGTCATGGGAGGTAGAGAGAGGGAGTGACCTGAGTGAGAGAAGGGAGGGCAAGGAGAATAGGGGGGGGGAGGATCAGGCATGGAGAGAGACAAGAGTGAGTACCAGAGGGTCAAGAGAATAATGGAAATTCACAGCTGCCCAGGGTGGGGGAATTCTCTAGGAACTCCCAGAGACCCGGGATGAGAGAGGTCCCCAGACGTCAATGCAGATGACCTTAGTCGAAATGCCCAACAGTGTGGATTTGGAATCGAAGAGACCACCTTCAGTAGCCAGACAGGACTCCCAGTGGAGGGATAGGGACACCAACTTACCTACAAAACTTTTGGCCCAAAATTGCACCTGTCTGAAAGAAATGTAAGGACAAAGATGAAGCAGAGACTGAAGGAATGGCTGATCTGTGACCCATCCCATGGGCAGGCACCAATCCTTCACACTATTAATGATGCTATGTTGTGCTTGCAGACATGAGCCTAGCATAGCTGCCCTCTGAGAGGCACTACCTAGCAGCTGACTGTGACAGATGCAAATATCCACAGCTAAACATTGGATGGAGGCCAGTGGCCCCTATGGAAGAGTATGGAAAGGATTGAAAGCCTTCAAGCAAATGGCAACACCACAGGAAGACCAACAGTGACAACTAACCCCTACTCATGGGCGGTCCCAGAGACTGAGCCAGGAACCAAAGCATACAGGGGTTGGTCTGAGGCCCCTGGCACATGTGTAGCAGAAGACTGCCTTATCTGGGCTCAGTGGGAGAGGATGCACCTAATCCTGCAGGGACTTGATGACCAGGGTAGGAGGATACATGGGGAAGGGCAGCTGCCCTCTCAGAGTTGAAAAGGAGGTGAAATGGGAGGAAGAACTTTTCGAAGGAGACTGGAAGGACAGACAGCATTTTGGACGTAATTAATTAAAAAATAAATCTTAAGTATGTGAATGTATCTGGAAGTCAGTATGCCATGGAATTATCCTAATAGTAAATATCAAGGTAATAATCAAAATACATTAAACCCTCTCAATGATTGATTATTAGACCTAAGAGGAGCATCAGAGCTAGTAAAGATTCCTCTTGAGGAAAGAAAAGTCTCTGTGCCCTACAAGACAATTCAGCAATGCCATCATAAGGCTTCCTTAGTTTATTAGATTTACTTACGTGTATGAGCATTTTGCTTGTATGCATGTATGTGTAGCATGTGTGCCTGGTTTTCAGAGTCCAGAAGACACTGGATACCGTGGAACTGGAGTTACAAATGGTTATAATCTACCATGAGAGTACAGGAACCAAACTTGGGTCCTCTGAAAGAGAAAAAATGCCCTCACCTGCAGAGCCCTCACCATTAGCTGCACCTTCTTTAAGTTTCCAGGGAGAAATGGAAAGATGGCTCTGGCTACAGGAGACCTAAGTCTCATTCAATGTTTGTCACCAGAAAGCATGCCTCTAACAGTGACCACTGTAGAGTCCTGTAAGTATAAGTTCATGTGAGCAAAGTCTGATTTATCTACCTTCACATATGGAGACTGGACAAAACCAAAGAAAAATGTGGACATAGGAATATTCAATGATTTTCCCCTATTCTCTGCAGAAACTAGGTATAGCTCAGCAGAACAGTTCATAATCAGCATGCTCAAGTCATTGGGTTTGATTCAAAACATGAAAAGAGAAAGGGGAGGGGGAGGAAGAGGAGTAAGAGGAGGAGGAGGAGGAAGAGGAGGAAGAAGACGAAGAAGAAGAAGAAGAAGAAGAAGAAGAAGAAGAAGAAGAAGAAGAAGAAGAAGAAGAAGAAGAAGAAGAAAGCCATCTTCTGCTGCAAAACTATAAATAAATCAAAGGCAAGGTCTCTAGTGCTAAGTAATCCCTTCTTCCCTTTAACTGAAGTGTATTACATTTCCCTACAGGACCATGTAAATTCATATAAACATTTAGGGCTCAAATCAAAGCTTTATAGTATATAAAAACTATTGATTTCCTAAATTATTCAATAAATATTGAAATTTTTCAACTAAAAACAGATTGTGTGCTTTTAAGGATATTCCATATTATGTGGATTATAATGGTAATTATAATTCATACCACAGGGAAGCTCCACAAGAGTATCCTGAGAACTACAAACTCTCCAAAGTGCAGAGGGCAAGGTTTTCCAAAAGGTAGAATTCTGTACAACGTTCTGGGATTGGAAAATAAGAACTAGGTAAGAAGTTACTAACTGACTGCTGACAGCTCTTAGGAGAGAGGCTGAAATTGGTTCTCTACAGAGACGTGGTCGGGGAGGTCTGTCATACTCCAGTGGATGGCCCTACACACATGCACACATATGAGCAGCACAAACTGGACTCTGTGGATTACAGACAGACAGATAAATGGACAGACACAACAGACACACAGAGACAGATCCAGAAAGACTCATGCACAAGACTAGGGGCTGGGGAGTGAAGGTGATCAAAATATGATGTTTGTACGTATGAAATTATCAAAAAATAAGCAATATATTTTAAAAAGTAAAAGGGAACTTCATTTAAAATTTTATATATGTGTGCATATATTTTAGGAAGCTTAAATAGTTGTAAATTTCCTTGTGACATTCTTGAAAGGTTTCTGGTGCTAGTAATCACTATGGATTCCCTCCTATCCCCTCCCCTTCCATAAGACATCTATTTAACCCTTGGTGTTCCAGTAGTCACACTCTAACCCTTTATACTGCTACATTCTATCTGTCCTATCTTGAAAGTCCTCCCCCTCATGGCCTTTTACTAATCTTCCTGACCTCCATGGACTTCCAGACAGAATACATATATCTGAAGATTCAAAGCAACCATCAACCAATGAGAAAAAGATGCAAAATCTGTCTTTCTGAGCCTGGGCTACTTCACTGAGAATAATGGTTTTCATATCCATCTATTTACCTGGGAATTTCATAGAATAATTTACTACATTGTGTCAATGTATGACAATTTCACTCTCCATCAATCAGTTGATAGACATCTATATTGTTTCTATTCCTAAGGTATTGTGAATAGAATAGTAATGAACATGAATGAATGGATGGGGTAAGAATGATCTCCCTACTAGACATTATAGGCTAACAAAAAGCCTACACACAGGAATGAGTTAGCATTTTTAAAACTGTTAAAACTATTTTGAAATTGTCCCACAGACCACCAAACATTATAGGCTATTGCCAATGCTAGCAGTTATCTTCAGACTCTATTGCTGAAGACACTATATATTTGAGTCATAGACTATGGACAAATCAGCCCGGTACTGACCAGGAAACTCATCACTATCAACTCGCTTTCAAGTGCTGCATGGTGCTTGTAACACTATCAGAGAAGAAAAGTAAGCATCAATCTTACTGACTGGGAACCCCGAAAGCTACAATAACAACTGGTATGGCAAGATAAGTCAACAGGTATAATAGTGGCATAGATGCTTTGAGAGTAACCAACCACCTTCTCATTGAATTTAAGGTCTACTCCAGAAGTTGAAACCCATGCCTAGTACCATTATCAGAGCTGAGATTAAAGGGTTATATGGTCATAGGCCCTAGAGGAGAAGCTACCACTATTATTTAGCTAAATGAATACAATATTAATTAGCTGACTCCTAATTGCTCATCTATATATCCATAGATTAGCAAATCTTATTATAAACTTCTGTTTGCAGTAGAGAAACAACATAGAAACTCATGACATCAAGATGCAAAAAATGAAAGACTATGAAATGCTCAGAACTAAATGAGACATATATAATGATCCTCCAACCAAGACTCAGGGGTCACTTGCTAAGAGCAGGTGGAAAGACTTTAGGAGCCAGAGGTGGTGGATTGCTACAAGGAAATAGTGTTTTCTGAACATAACAGGGCAGTTGCACATATGGACCTACAGCCACTGGCAAAAACTAAAATGTCAGGGCCTGAGCTGATCCTCTGCCACAGGGCTCCATACCCAAATAGCACCAGGAGAGAGCTAGCCTCCCAGGAGTGCAGAGAAGCCTGTGAGTGTAGGTAAAACCACCACTGCTACTGAGAGGGACCTGCCTGGAACCCTCAGGACACAGGAACCAAGGAGCAGCTTGGGACAGGAGCCTTGCAGTTTCCATCAGTGCCTTGAGCTGATCCTGCTCCACAGAGCTACACACACAAATAGCAGGAGAGCCAACACACCTGGGAGCACAGGTAAGACCACCACTTCTAATCAAATTCCTGGTCCAAGAGGGAACCTCTCAGAGCCACGAGGACACAGGAACCAAGGAACAGCTGGTAACAGGACCCTTCTGATTTCTGTCTTCACCCCAGAGCTGACCCTGTACCACAGCTCCTCATACCCAAATTCCTCCCGGAGAGAACTAGTCTCCCAGGAATACTGACACAGAGGATTGCAGAAGGGATAAGCCACAGTCAGACAGCAAGAACAGCTAACACCAGAGAAAACCAGATGATGAAAGTCAGGGGCAAGAACATAAGCATGAGAAACCAAGGCTACTTGGCATCATCAGAACTCAGTTCTCCCACCACAGCAAGTCCTGGATACCCCAACACACCAAAAAAGCAAGATTCAAATTTAAAAACACATCTCATGATGATGATAGAAGACTTTAAGAAGGATGTAAATAACTCTCTTAAAGAAATACAGGAGAACAAAGGTAAACAGCTGGAAGCCCCTAAAGAGGAAACACAAAAATCCCTTAAAGAACTACAGGAAAACACAAACAAACAGATGAAGGAATTGAACAAAACCATCCAGGATCTAAAAATGGAATTTGAAACAATAAAGAAATCACAAAGGGAGTCAACCCTGGAGATAGAAAACCTAAGAGAGAGATCAGGAGTCATAGATGCAAGCATCACCAACAGAATACAAGAGATAAAAGAAAGAATCTCAGGTGCAGAAGATACCATAGAAAACATTGACACAACAGTCAAAGAAAATGCAAAATGCAAAAATCTCCTAATTAAAAAAAAAATCCAAGAAATCCAGGACACAATGAAAAAACCAAACCTAAGGATTATAGTTATAGAAGAGAGCGAAGATTCCCAATTTAAGGGGCCAGTGCATATCTTCAACAAAATTATAGAAGAAAACTTCCCTAACCTAAATAAAGAGACATATAAACATACAAGAAGCCTACAGAACTCCAAATAGATTGGACCAGAAAAGAAATTCCTCCTGTCACATAATAGTCAAAACACCAAATGCACAAAACAAAGAAAGAATACTAAAAGCAGTAAGGTAAAAAGGTCAAGTAACATATAAAGGCAGACCTATCAGAATTACACCAGATTTCTCACCGGAGACAATGAAAGCTAGAAGATTCTGGGCAGATCTCATACAGACCCTAAGAGAATACAAATGCCAGCCCAGACTACTATACCCAGCAAAACTCGCAATTACCATAGATGGAGAAAAAAACGATATTCCATGATAAAACCATCTTTCCACAAATCCAGTCCTACAAAGGATAATAGACGGAAAACACCAACACAAGGAGGGAAACTACACTGTAGAAAGGCAAGAAAGTAATCTTCTTTCAACAAACCCAGAAGAAGATAGCCACACAAACATAAAAATAACATCAAAAATAACAGGAAACAACAATCACTATTCCTTAATATCTCTTTAACATCAATGGACTCAATTCTCCAATAAAAACGCAGCATAACAAACTGGATATGTAAACAGGACCCAGCATTTTGCTGCTTACAGGAAATACACCTCAGTGTCAAAGATGAACACTATCTCAGAGTAAAAGGCAAAAAAACAATTTTCGAAGGAAATGGTCCCAAGAAACAAGATGGAGTAGTCATTCTAGTATCAGAAAAAAAATGACTTTCAACCAAAAGTCATCAAAAAAGATTGGGAAGGACACAACTTACTCATCAAAGGAAAAAATTTACCAAGAAGAACTCCCAATTCTGAACATTTATGCTCCAAATGCAAGGGCGCTCATATTCATAAAAGAAACTTTACTAAAGCTCAAAGCACACACTGCACCTCACAAAATAATTGAGGGAGACTTCAACACCCTACTCTTATCAATGGACAGATCATGGAAACACAAACTAAAGAGAGATACAGTGAAACTCACAGAAATTATGGACCAAATGGATTTAACAGGTATCTATAGAATATTTCATCCGAAATCAAAAGAATATACCTTCTTCTCAGCCACTCATGGTACCTTCTCCAAAACTGATCATATAATCAGTCACAAATCAGACCACAACAGATTCCAAAAATTCCACCAGAGAACTCCTACAACTGATAAACAACTTCAGCAAAGTGGCCAGATATAAAATTAACTCAAACAAATCAGTAGCCTTCCTATACTCAAAGAATAAACAGGCTGAGAAAGAAATTAGGGCTAGGATACCCTTCACAATAGCCACAAACAATATTACATACCTTGGTGTGACTCTAAACAAGCAAGTGAAAGATCTGTATGACAAGAATTTCAATTCTCTGAAGAAGGAAATTGAAAAAGATCTCAGAAGATGGAAAGACCTCCCATTCTCTTGGATTGGCAGCATTAATATAGTAAAAATGGCCATCTTGCCAAAAGCAATCTACAGATTCAATGCAATTCCCATCAAAATTCCAACTCAATTCTTCATAGAGTTAGAGCAATTTGCAAATTCATTTGGAATAACAAAAACTCAGGATATCGAAAACTATTCTCAACAATAAAAGAAGTTCTGGGGGAATCAGGATCCCTGATCTCAAGCTGGTGTTGTGTCTGGTCCCAGTCTAGAGTGCTAAAAATGAAAAGAACTGATGTGATGTTACATGTTGAAGGTTGCCGGGCTTAAGATCTGGGAAAAACCAATGTTTCATTTGTGTTCAAAGCAGGAAATCCTATATTCCCAAATAATTTTTCGGTCCAGAGCAAGACAAACTTACTGCTCATAAAACTAGAATAACTTTTGTTTGAAAAAGAGTATTGACTTTATAAATTAAATTTTCATCTAATTAAAAAAAAAAAAGATCAAGAATCGACAAATGTGACCTGACAAAATTGCAAACCTTCGGTAAGGCAAAGGACACTGTCAATAGGACAAAATGGCAACGAACAGATTGGGAAAAGATCTTTACCAATCCTACATTCAATGGAGGGCTAATATCCAATATATAAAAAGAACTCAAGAAGTTAGAGTCCAGAGGACCAAATAACCCCATTACAAAATGGGGAACAGAGCTAAACAGAGAATTCTCAACTGAGGAAATTCGAAGGGCTGAGAAGCATCTAAAGAAATTTTAAACATCCTTAGTCATTAGGGAAATGCAAATCAAAACAACCCTGAGATTCTACCTCACACCAGTCAGAATGGCAAAGATCAAAAACTCAGGTGACAGCAGATGCTGTTGAGGATGTGAAGAAAGAGGAACACTCCTCCATTGTTGGTGGGATTGCAAGCTGGTACAATCACTCTGGAAATCAGTCTGGTGGTTCCTCAGAAAATTGGACATAGTATTACCTGAGGACCCAGCTATACCACTCCTGGGCATATACCCAAAAGATGTTCCAACATATAACAAGGACACATGCTCCACTATGTTCATAGCAGCCTTATTTATAATAGCCAGAAGCTGGAAAGAACCCAGATGTCCTTCAACAGAGGAATGGATACAGAAAATGTGGTACATTTACACAATGGAGTACTACTCAGTTATTAAAAATGAATTCATGAAATTCTTAGGCAAATGGATTGAACTAGAAAATATCATCCTAAGTGAGGTAACCCAATCACAAAAGAACACACATGGTATGCACTCGCTGATAAGTGGATATTAGACCAAAAGCTCCGAATACCCAAGATACAATTCACAGACCACATGAAGCTCAAGGAGAAGGAAGACCAAAGTGTATATTCTTCAGTCCTTCGTAGAAGGGGAAACAAATTACTCACAGAGGCAAATATGGAGACAATGTGCAGAGCAGAGACTGAAGGAAAGGTCATCCAGAAACTGCCCTACCTGGGGATCCATCTCAGATACAGTCACCAAACGCAGACACTATTGTGGATGCCAAGAAGTACTTGCTGAAAGGAGCCTAATATGGCTGTCTCCTCAGAGGCCCTGCCAGTGCCTGACAAATAAGGAGTCGGATGCTTGCAGCCAATCATGGCACTGAGTGCGAGTGCGGTGACTCCAATGGAGGAGCTAGAGAAAGGACTGAAGGAGCTGGAGGGGTTTGCAACCCCATAGGAAGAACAACAATATCAACCAACCAGACCCCCACAGCTCCCAGGGACTAAGTCACCAACCAAGGAGTACACATGGCTCTGGCTGCATATATAGCAGAGGATGGCCTTGTCAGGAATCAATGGGAGGAGAGGTCCCCACTGTAGGGGAATCAAGGGCAGGGAGGCGGGAGTTGGTGGGTGGGTGGAGGAACACCCTCATAGAAGCAGGGGGAGGAGGGATGGGATAATGGGGTTGCCAGGAAGGGTGGTTGACCAGGTAAGGGGATAACACTTGAAATGTAGATAGATAGATAGATAGATAGATAGATAGATAGATAGATAGATAGATAGATAGATAGATAGATAGATAAAATGTTTAAAAATTTAAAAGTAAAAGAGGCAGTGGTCTTAAATCTTGGTGTTTAAATAAAAAATAATAATAATAATCAAAAAAATAACCCTTTCAAGCTAGATGATAGTAACACATGCCTTTAATCCCAGCAGAGAGACGCAGGCAGATGTATGTGAGTTCAAGGTCAGCCTGGTCAACAGAGCAAGTTCCAGGACAGCAAATGCTACAGAGAGAAACTCTCTGGAAAACAAACAAATCTTTCAAATAATGTCTCCTGTGAGCTTTTTTTCCTCTGTAAAATAAAGCAATTTGAGAGCCAGTGTGGAAGGCAAAGGAAAATGCTTAGGATGGTTTCTCTCCTGCCAGCTTGTAGAATTCACCGTTAAACTCATAGTCAGGCCTGTGCACAAGCTCCTCTCTCTGCACAGCTCTTTCTCTCACCAAAAGTTAATTAATGCAACTTTAAATCACTTTTATCTTACTCATATGTTATTTAGCAATATTTAACATATATGCATTTAACATATATGCATATAGCCATTGGTAAGCATTAGACCTAAGATATTGAGAGTTGAAACATCATCTATAATGCTTTAATGTGATAATTTTTTAATGTGATAATTTTTTCAAGCTCTGAGGATAATAGAAATTAGATCATAAATTACACTTATCATACCAAAACACTTAGAAAACACAACTGAAGGGCATTAAGCATTGGTGCAGAGATGAATATGGTAGCACCTGTAATCCCAGCCCTCAATAGGCTGAGGAAGGCAGACTACAGTTTGAACACTGGCTGGCTGCATAGCAAGACTCTATCTTACAGAAACAAATTAGTGTAAACATTTAATAATAAACATATCCAATTTGACTTCTTACTTGCATAAAATAAGTGGTAATCACACTTCTAATTCTAAATCAAATCCTCTGTGAGGTGTAACACTAGCGTGACTCAGCAGCTAAACCCCTAAGTATTTATTGCAAAGAACTCAATGCAGTATCACAGAAGACTTGCCAAGGAAGCTCAAACTGTTCATGTTCGCAAGAACCAAGAGCTGGAAACGACTCAAATGTCTATCAACAAAATAATACGTAGACAAATTATGATGTCATTAATAGCATAGGACTGCTCAGCAATTAAATGGAACTAATAGCACACATAACAATATATTTCAGACATAGACACAGTAAGAGAAGAAGGATAAAACACAGTAATGATGTTTCCATTTGTATCAAGTTTTGGAACAGGTCAAAACATAAGGAAAGCAATTGAAAAGTGCCTCAAATCAAAGGCTTACTATCTAAGAAGCATGAGGAAAGGTTATTAAATAATAGAAATGTCATTTATGGGCTACAACATTATACACATGTCAAGATTCATTGAATTTTATATGTACTATCTTAAAAATTAATAAAAAATTTTCAACTTTTTCTATTTCCATGTGTTTAAGACACAATAACACATTTTATAGGAATTGTAAGCAAAAAAGGAAAGATACCATGGAAATTTTTAAAAATATAGGAGATACAGATTAAAAAAAAGTCTAATCTCAAACTCAGAACAATAGATATATAATACATATAACATGTATAATATATGTATGTGTGTGTATACAGTAACAGGGGGAAATAGGGAGAAAACGAATCAAATGAGCCAGAACTGATGATGGAACAAAGAATCCAGAACTGTGGGAACTTGTCAAAAGGGGCCAGGAATGGGGATAGGGAGGAGGGGGACCACTTACAATGAAATGACAAATTCCCAAAAGCTGATTTGCCAGAAGATTGTGGTTGGCATGGTATCTTCCCCTCAAAAAGATACAAGTCTAAACAGATAACCAATAAAACTATATTTTGAAAAAAAATGAATAAATATACTTGTCCGTATATAAGAAACCCAGAGGGGCCATTTTCTATAAAAGTACAGTCTGTCCTGATTATTCATGTACCCTGCTAACCACACACTCACACATTTATCCTTATACTTTCTTTGTTCTACTTCATCTTTTTTCTATAATATCATCATTTAAAACATTAACTTTATTTAAACTGCATATTATTTTTCAAATTATTAAAACTATTTCTTAAACTATTTCTTTTTTTAAATTGCATTTATCTATACTTTTATGCGTATGTGTGTTGCCTGCAAGAACGCCTGTGCACCATGTGCACACCTGGTGCCTGTAAAGGCCAGATGAAAAAGTTAGGTCCCCGAGGAATGAAGTCACAAGAAGCTTGCAAGCTGCCATGTGTGTGCTTGGAATCAAATCCAGGTCATCTGGAAGGGCAGCCAGTGTTCTTAAACCATGCTGAGCCATCTCTGCAGCCATTAAACTGTCTATTTCTACCACAAGACTATAGGCCTTAAGAGGACAGGAATTTTTTGTGTATTTCATTATCATAAGTCAATACTTAAAATAGCAGCTGATATCTCTCTCAGGTACTTTCTGAATGAATAAATGAAAGAATGAATAGATGACATACTTCAAAGGAGCTGGGCATATTAGGGCCCAATGGTAGAGCATATGCCTAGCATGAACGGAGTCTTAGGTCTCAATCCCCAGTATAGCAACCACTAGAGAAAGCAAAAACAAAAACACAAACAAACAAACAAAAAATTCAAGGGCCATCATGAATGTAAAAACACGGAGGCAAATCAATGGCAAATCTATATGTGCTATAAAAGCAATGTTTTCTTTAAAAAATATTTAATTAATAATGTTCAACTGTTTTTATTTTTTAAAATCTTCCCTTTTTGAGTTTTTAACTTTGTTTAGTTTTTCTTGCAGTGATAATTTCTGAACTAAGGCCTCCACATGCTCTAGGTGTGTTTCACCACAGTGCTCGGTCCCCAGCCCTGGCTACATGCTAGTTCGAAGGAACATACTTAAAGCATTAAAGTTACAGAGAAGTTAAAAATAAAAGAACAGGTAGAAGACTTAGATCCATTAAGCAAATATCAACCTATACAACGAAGGTATTTTAATATCATGCTTTGCATACAAAAAGCATTAACAGAAACAAAAAGAATATGATAAATGCTCAAAATTCTGCTTTATTGAGAAGATAAAATAAGTCTAAATTCATATTACTTAAAAACGTATGTGCTTTAAGCATATGTAAAGTAAAAATCACAAAGAAAAAAAAGTCAGCAAACCATAATGAGCTATTTCAAAACATTTCTTCCCATCATAAGTAGATCAAGTAAGAAAAAAAATCAGTAAAATAAACCAGCCATGGACAATCCATTACAGCTGGATTGACAGGTGCTCACATGCTGCTCTCAGCAGTTACACAGGAAACACTACCTTAAAAGCACACGTGAATGTTTACAAGTTATCATACATTAAACTATAAATCACAACAAATTTCAAGAAACAACATCAGAAAGAATACATGCTGACTATAAAACACAGGAATCAATAAAATTTGAAAATTAAAAATAAAACACTTCTGAAGAATTTGTGGATCAAATAAAACTAAATAGAAACAAAGCCCAGTGAGTGATAATAATACAACACTTTCACAATTACAGAATACAAGAAAAACAGTGCTTGGGAGGAAATTTACATATACGATGCTGATTTGGGAAAACTAACGGCCAATTAAAGAAGTCGAAAAGAGAGTAGATTAAACACAATATCTAGAAAAAAGAAATTGGAGGTAAAATGAAAAAAAATGAAGAAATTAATACTACATAGAGATCAAAACAAACAAATTCGGTTCTGAGGGGGAAAATTAAGTAAATTGAATGAATTCAATCTGATATACAACCATTTTCTTTACCACCGACATCTCAGCAAAAGATCTCAGTCAGCTTCTCCACTCCCAAGCCCACCCCACCCCCATCTTAAGATCCTGCAGCCTCAAAATACTCCAAAAAAGGTTTCCTGAGTCATTTCCCAGAGACTTCTATGCTTTTAAACTCCCCTAAAACAATGCTCTTCCCACTCTAAAAACACTATACACCGGTTTGTTCTAGGCTAGTTTGGGGATTCCTGTGTAGAGAACAAATACAATGAAACAAAAACTCTTACTTTGGACTCTCTGAAAGAGAATCTTGCTCAATGTGCAGACAAGATGTAAGCTCATCATGGGGGAAGCAGCTTTCCTGTTAGGGAACTAGTTCCATTTCTGATTGTGATACTGAGATCTTTTCTAGGTGCAATGCTTTTTTGCACATCATCTCCATGAGGCCTGTCCTTACAGGTCTCTGCTATGGGTCCATGGCTACCTCCACACTCACCACATTCAAGTCCAGACCATTTCTCATACGAGAGTGACTATTTCAGGAAGGTTTACATGCCTGTTAGTCTACTGTTCAAAATAAACATCTAAACACTTACCCATCAAACACTGCGCCTCTCACTCTATCTACAAAGAAATACATGTCTTGATTTTGACCATTCATCATACATTCAATATCTATGGGCCCGCTTTACCGCCTTCTCATGCACTGAGGTCATCTGATGCCGTATCGTACTCTTCCTATTTTTGACTCAGTTTTCTTTACAACAAAATTTCCTATTTCCTAAAAGCTCTAATAAGTGATACTCATCCCAAAGTTTTGCTTCAACTTTTGTTTTCTCCCCTGGAAAGCGGGCTATCAAATCACATAGACAAAAGTTTTATAATCAATCCAACATCTGAAAACCCACCAAAAGGAAGGCATTTCATAGAGGCACATGCACCATATGACTTCACTGACAGCGACAGTACCACATGCTAATGGGATATGAATTCAGTACCTGGGAAGATTAAAAGACGCATAAATAAGAAAGCTAAAACACTGTTAATTAAATAGATGGCAACAAACTCTTTATAACAGCAGGCAATGTTTTTCAATTTAGTTGTCCAATTTAGCTCTTTCAAGGAACACCTGGCCAAAGTCTGGAACATAGGCCTTTCTTTCATTTTGGGCTACCCTCACTTTCTCTGGATAAAATTACACTTTTAAATGCCAGAACTCCACTGGCCTTTGAACTGAGTCTTAAAGCAGTGGGGAATACCAGATAAAGGACTAGAAAGTAACACAGACAATCTGGATCTTATTCCTGCCAGAGAAACACAGTAACAATTAGGATGGGCCACTTAACTTGGATTTAAATGGGACCCTCTCCATATTTAAGAATAATAATTAATACCAACTTAATAAAACACTATTAAGTTGCTTTATACACCATGAGATTTTATAAGCAGAGCACTATCTGTTTGGCCAATTAATTATGAGTATATCTACAAAAACAAAAATTATTCAAACTCATAAAAATTTAACTAAGAGCAAACATATTAAACAGTTAAAGGAAAGTGAAATGTTCATATGCTCTTTCTCCTTTTGTTCTCAAGTAGATTCAAATCTTATTAGAAAATAGATAAGTCAAAAAGAACTAAAGAAATGCGAGAGGAGCACTATATATATATATATATATATATATCAGACACAAATAATCTGAGTATCAAATGTCATTCAATTTAACCTCAACGATGTTTTCAGAGGCTTATGGCACTCAAAAGCCTACATTTGATGCAAACAGTTCCTAGGATGAGCTCCATTCATACATACTTCTAAACATTCTCCTCATTTGGTCCCAGGTACAGTTAAAACAAATAAAAGAGTTGGGGGTGGGGAAAACACCTCTGGGTGTGGACTTAATTCCTCTAGGGCCTTTAATCTTTGTTAAATTCTGCAGACCATTTAACTAGGTCAACTAACATTCCCTGCTGGAGACACAGAGCAAACAGCAGTTGGGTTTGCACCACATTTTGTAGTTTTGGTCTTACAATCAAAGGGATCAACACGGCCAATCAGCCCTGCACTTCTGTGTGCTTCACCCAAGCTCGTCCATTTGGAGGCTGCTGATCCTAATCCCTCTTCATAAGCATGCTGAGAGGAAGTCAGTCAAGCTCTGGGAGACTTCTCCATCCTGCCCTGTAGCTCTCGCTGGTCTTCGCACAGTCTTGGCACACATCAAATGATACCGCTTAATGCCACAGAGCCACACACGAAAGGCAGATCCTACACACCACATGCCTTCTTCACTAACTACAACCTGTTTTCAAAACTTCACAAGAATATTCTGCAATTGTTTGCTAACTAGAATGTTGAGTATAAAAGTAAAAATAAAAGGTATTGAAGAAGAAAACCTAAAGATCACATGACACCGTGCACTCGAGGCCTGTGCATTTCTCAGTGTAACCTCCTGGTGAAACTCTCATGGAGACAGACTTAACAGCAAACATACAAAACAGCACTGCTTGTGATTTAAGAGGGGAAACTGGGAAGGGGGATGACATTTGAAATGTTAATAAATAAAATAACCAATAAAAATGAAAAAATAAATAAAGGGCTATGGATCCAAAAAGTATTCCATACTTCTTCACAGAAAAGGTGACGGTATTTACAAAACTAAATGCTATCACTATACCCCAAAGAAAAGAACATTTACAAACTTGTAATTTGCAATAACAAATTGCCTATGTTTATAAGGTAATCCACATTTTCATTCTATAAGGCCTTTATCCACACTTGCAAATTCACACATCAAAATAAACTTGTGCCAAGAAACGAAAGGGCATTCTTGGTGTGTTGAGGTTTAATTCTTTCCTAGGATGTGAGGGACATGACCTGGAAGTACATTTGTAAAACAGGCATTTTCACCCTCTGTAACAAGAAAGGTATTTGCTCGCATTTCTCTAGGAGAGCACGCCCCCTTGTGGACACTTCCGTACTTACCTTTTCAGAAGTTTCAGTAGTTCCTGGTACGTTTCTCTTTCCTACTTATGTATCTTTAATACCACTCCTTAATAGCTACAATTGTGAAGACGTAACAATGTTATTTAATATTTCAACTAGCCTAATTTCAACTTGTTGTTAATTCCTATATCAAGTTTATTATCAAAAACTGAAGCATGGATTTTGACCCAGGAAATATTTAACCATCTAACAAAATCAAACTTTTGTTGAGCCTACAAGATGAATAAAATAAAATGATTTTTCCTTTGAAATTAATATCAGAATCAGTTTTAGATTGTTAGTACTAACTTAATTAAATGATACTTTTTATGAACTATAAAAAGGATAAAATGAGTATGTTTGTCCATTCATGAGCTAACAAAAATAATAACCATACACTGCAATCTCAAGGTGACAGGTGTAAAATGTAAATAATCCAACTTGAAAAGGACTTCCTGCTTAATTTACTAAGTAAAGGAGGAAAATGTATTTTGATCTCAGTGGAATTGGAGTAGTCCTTAAAGTAGGACCAGAACGTTTTAATTCTTTAAACTGTTAGGGAGCAGAGAAATAGCTGTTGCTTTGTTACCAAATTATTATTCCATAAATACTGAAGCTGGAGCATGAGCAAAATCAGAACTGAGACTAACAAATTCATAAGTAAGAAAACACTAAATAGAAAAACAAAGCCTTCTAAGCCCTCCCCACTTTTAAAGTTTCTTTGAGACATGCTATCATCCTCGGAGTCCGCCTCTATACATAATTTGGAATCTCACTCTGGCTCACTTAGTATTTTTTAACTGCAATAAAGGAATCTTCACTTCTGATCTTGTCAGTTTTGTTGTCGAAATGCCTCCTATACCTAAAAAAACATTTCTTTTCCTAGACTTTAGAAAGTTTCTGCTGTAATTTTATTGAATTTATTTTCTATGTCTTGAGCATGGAATTCTCCTACATTGTGATTCACAAACCTTTTTGGTCTTTTCACAGTACCCTGTTAAGTCTAGATTACTCTTTTAATGCCTTAATATTTATTATAGGGTCACTCTTGACTGTTTACTTATTAAAATGACATTTATTTATGGGTGGGGGTGGCATACATGCTGGGGTCACGTATGACAGAGGCAATGAACTTGTAAGTTTCAGTTCTCTCCTTCCAGCACTTGAGGAACTTGACACAGCTTGCTGTTCCACACAACATTACCTCTAACCAAAGAATTCATCTCACAGCCAAAGAAGTACTGCACAAAAACGGAGGATGCAGCATGCTGGCTGCTAGGGTTATGTTCAGCTAACTTCATTATATCCCGTCGGTGCCACCCACAGTGGATGAAACCTCCTATACTAATTAACAATCAAAATAACCCCCATAGACATGCCAACAGGCCAATCTATAATAGACAAATCTTCAGGTGAGATTCTACCCCAAATACTTCTAGATCATGTCAAACTGACAATTAAATCCACCCACAGCAGCTAGTGAGGTTGTGAATTCTGCTTCCATTGCTAGGCAATTTACTGTTTAATACCAGTACCTACAGTGCCTTTCATATCCTGGCTCCAACAAAGTCTTCCTCTTTCTAACTTCTACACACCTAAGTTTTCAAGTTTTTTCCTTGCAGTCTAGAGGTATTCTGCTGGCTAGCTCTCAGCATATACTCTATGACCCTTGCTTTGGGTTCTGTAAGAGTGCACTTCATGTAGAGTCTGGGATTACCAAGCAAACAATTGAGCAAGGTTGGGGAAACTGGGGTCACTATCTTTAATGCCATATTTCATTTCTATGAGAAAACTTTCCATGATGTATCTTCTGCTGTTGTGTGCAAATTTTCTCTCCCTTCCTCTTTTTCACTCTTTAAAATGATGATGTTCTGAGGCTCTATATATTGAGCGAGGTTCACATCACCTCTCCTGGGGCGTGGGCTCCCTGGACCACTGCACTATGCACTCATTAGCAGTTCCGGAGACTCACTCACTGCTGACATTCCAAGTTGTCCCCACTGCTTTCCAACTTACATAAACTCAGACAGGAAAAATATTCCAATTTGGGTTTTGTTTAAAATCATTTCCATAGAATAAAATAAGCAGAAAATAAGTCATTAACAAAAGATAATAAAGTGAGAAATATATTAAAATATTGCAGAACCATGTTTATTAAGAATGTGTTCCAATATCACATGGCAAATGTCAACAATGCAAAACCTCCAATTGTTTATGTACCAATCCAGTAGATGAAAAAATCAGAAACATAGATGAAAAAGTTACTAGCATGGAAGAAAAGTTAACCAAGGAAATTTAGATTTTTAAGAAAAGAAACAAATGTAAATGCTAGAAATTAAAACCTCATGGATGAAAAATTTTAAAACTACACTGGAAAATATGGCTAAAGACTCTACCAAACAGAAATAAAAATATTAGGAATAGACAATATATTCAAGGAGATATTATAATTAAAATTAATAAGGAAAAAATAAAAAATCTCGGAATACCCTAGACAGAATTCGCACATCAATAGATTTCTAAGAAGATGGAAGGAGAGACCCTGGTCCTGGAAAGACTGGATGTAGGGGAACGCCAGGACAGAGAAACGAGAGGGGGTTGAATGGAGAAAAGAGGGAGGGAAGGGGGCTTATGAGACTTTCGGGGAGGGAGGAAACGGGAAAGGAGAATGATTTGGAATGTAAATAAAAAAAAACTTAGAAAATAAAAAAAAAAAGGAAAAAAAATAAGGAAAAAAATAAATGGGCACCAATCATTATATAGGATACTCTAGCATACCAGCAAGAAAGGTTCCATGAGATAGAAAACTGAGATTAAAACGTAAAGGCACAAAAAATATATCCATGAAATTGCAGCATAAATTCTCCAAATCTAGAGAAATAAAAAAATTACTCAAAGGCAAGCAGCATTTAGAATTCCCCCCCCAAAATGACCATAGAAGATCTTTACAACACATTTAGTCAAGAAGTCAAAAACATAAAATAAACAGTATCAAAATATATAAAAGGGGGCCAGTCACATAGCTCAGTAGGCTAAAGGTACTTGCTATCAAATCAAGTGACTTGAGTTGGAGCCCAAGACCCATATGATAGAAGAAAACTTACTTCTTCAAGTTATCCTCTGTCCTCCACACATGCACCACGATACTTGTATTCATACAAGATGTATGTGGAGGGTGAATGAATAAATAGGTAAACAAATAAGTATAATAAAATGTTTTTAACTGATTTTTTAAAAAAGATATCCAATGGAATCTCCTCTAAAATAGAACACATTTTAGGTCACCAAACATAAAGGAATCTAAATAAATTCTTATATCTTCTCACATCATAGTAGAGTAAATCTAGAAATCAATGGTACATGAAAAATGAAAAGGAAAACAAGTACTGAAAGATTAATAATACACACTTTGCACGGCCTCAGTCATTTGGCAAAACCACTGAAGAAATTAACAATTCTTAGAGACAATGAAAAGGAAAACTTACCTCAACATTTACAATACAGAGCAGACAGTTCTAATAGGAAATTCTGTAGTAATGATGGCCTTAAAAAATTGTCAAGTTCTCAAATAAACAAGCTAATAACACAGCACACAGTGTTAGAAAGACAAGAACAAGCCCAACCAAAAGGCAGTAAGTGAAGTCTGGCATGATGGTGCACACCTTTAATCCCAGTGCTTGGAAGCAGAGACAGGCAGATTTCTACCTGAGTTCTAGCCCCAGGGCCCACCTGGTGGACAGACAGAACTGAATACTGCAGGTTGCCCTCTGACCTCCATAGGCAGTTCATAGGATGCACATGCCCACACACCCCTACACAGATGAATATGAAAATATAAACATCATAATGATCAATGCTGAGCACCCAAACCCCATATAAACACATGAGGTAGTGACAAATTTTAACATAGAAAACCTGTATAGTAGACTCATCAGGTGATAAACATTCTTAGATGGGATTGCTGTAATTTTTAATATATTACCCACCATTCAAGGCAATGATTTCAAAAGGAAGATAATCACTTCAAAGGAAGAACTTCTCATTTTATAGAGCATAATATGTAATGAACATCTCTTTACAAAAGTGATAGAAGTCCACACTTCTACTTACTATCTTCTTGAAAATCACAAGCAAAAGATCAAGCAAAGTAACTTTCAAGAAAATAGGAATGATACTCCTCCTTGCACACAAAATGCACAGGCGTGTACAAATGGAACAATGTGAAGAAAATATGTTGTTTGGGGGGTGAGACACTCATTTTCTTTGATCTTAACCTACCTCTCACCCAAAAAAATACAGTGATTTAGAATGATGCAGTTAAGCGCTTACATAATAACTTCAAGATGGAAGGGAACAGGGGAAAACATTACCCACAATATACTTCAAAAGAGTAGAATATATTTATATGAAGCACACAAAGCAAGTCCCAACATTTCCTTTCTGAAACATGTGGCCAATTTAATGTCCCTGTGTGGTGGCTAAAGAACCAAAATTAAAAGTTGTAGCATCTCTTTCGAGTGGTTTTGAACACACGACATGGTATGAAAGCACAAAAGCAGACCTTATTTCTCAAAATGTGTTTGTTAGAAACTGAAGACTAAAACAACTCAGACAATGGGCAGAACTGATGAGCATTTGCTGTGCTGTCCTGCGTAAGTGCTCACTCACCGACAAGCCAACAAAAATTAACTGAAAACCTAATTTATGTTATGCTCGTGGTGAGAGGAAGCAAGGGTAACTAGCACACTCAACTGCAGAATCTGTTACTAAAGAAAAGGGGATGGAAACTATTTAGGCAATATGCTGTGAAGAAAAAAAGAGAGAAAGGGGAGTCTGAAACATCAAAAATGTGGAGATCAAACAATACCCCCAACTTCTTTTAATACTCTAAGAATAAGAGTTCCTTCCAATCATATCCAGCACTAACTGTTTGAAATTGATATTTATGAAATCTAGACTATGGTCTAGATGTATGGTGTCTGTTTTCTAAATGTAAATGTCTTCTCAGCCATGAATAACTTAGTCTTCCTATGGCAGACAGACTAACAAGCTAATAGCATCATTCCAAGGGTACTGTATCTTCACCCAGTTATAATAAAAATTAGTGCTGTCCAGGTTACCTTTTGCTTTTTGTCTCAGAATACAAGTGTATTTATATACAACAAGAGATAGAAGAAAAACAAGTAAGTGCACCTAGAGAGAGTGGGGCCAAACGTTTACTACTATTTTCATATTAAAATATAACAAGTTAAATAGTTATCTTTCCTGTTTCTACCTTGTAAGTCACCCAAAAAAAGCAATGATGAAAAAAAAGAAATACAATCACTCAGAAGCGATAATTCCTAAAAAATCTATATTTCTCACATTAAAATATTATACACTAAAATCTATGAAATCTACAGCTAGAAACTAAGTTCACAAAACTAAGTTAATTCACAGAAATTAGGTGCAATGGCATCAAGTCTTCCTCACTGTCTCTCTCACTTCCATAATAAAACTTCTGAGAAACTACCTTGACTCTTCTTCCCAGCCCCACCCCCACCTCATCAACCCATGCCATCCATGCCCACCTCCAGCACAAATATGGTCGATCCAGACCAGCAATCTCCAGGTGCCAAACCCAATAACCACTCCTCAGCAGTATGTGACCCAGCAAAGACTTTCTTGGAAATAAACGCTCCTCTGGTAGTCCTCTCTCCCCCCTCTGCCTGCCCCTCTCCCTTCCCCTCTCTCCCCTCCCCCTCTCTATCCCTCCCCCTTTTTCTCTATCTCTCCTTTTCCCTCTCTCCCTCCCCTTCCCCTCTCTCTCTTCCTCTATCCCTTCCCTTCCCCCTCTCTTCTTTTTTATGCCAATAATTTCATCATAGATATCACCCTCTTGCTCTATCTATAAAACTACTGTCTATCAACCTGTAGTTGCTCATATAACCAACTTGACAATTGATACTTCTACCTACCACAGCAAGCATTCTAATAGTAATGATGAAGGGTTGGTACAAATTTTCAGAAGTTGAAAATAACACTAGGAAAAACAAAGGAGTATGGTTTTAAATGCATATGTTACAGTGTCCTTTGGTGCCACAGGCTTGGTTGCTAGCCTCAGTCGGGCACTACTGGGAAGGCTGTGGAACTATTAAGAGATGGGAGGAAAACACTAGACAGCAGGTCCCTGCAGAGTCCACTTGAGGACATGGAGAGCCTAGCGCATTGTCTCTGTTTTCCCTTCTAGGATGCTGAGAGGTGAGTAGGTTTCCCTTACAAAAGCCATGGCTTTGATGTACCTGCCTTGTTAGAGGCATGACAGCAGATGGCCAGTGGACACACAAAACCTCTAACCCAAAAGAAAACAACTTTCCTCATAAGAAAACTGTCTCGGCATTTTGCTGGTGATGTAAAACTCAAGGCCACCCTAGCATTTTCATCCTTTTTTTTCATGGTGCTGGGGATTGAATCCAGGGCCTTGTGAGTGCTAGGCAAAGGATCCAACATTGAGATACATGCCTAGCCTGATCTTTTGATAGAACCAAAGCCTTTCCATTGAATGTAGATCCTCAGACAATGTTCCATACAGTTTTTCTTAATAAACAGAATGAAATGACCTATAATTTTGAGTTTCACAATATATAAAAGAGAACAAGATAAAAATATTAACAAAACATTCTAAATAAAGTATACATGGGTTTTTATGGTTTTCATCAATCTCACTAGCTTATTTTTCCATAATTATAATGCAACAGCATTTCCTCATAAGCCTTCTGTTTTTTTTTAATTTATTTTTCCAATAGAGCACTAAATATTCATACAATCCTTAGTCTTCAAATAAAAAACTGTCTTTTTAAACTCATTATTCCTAGGTTTAACTTGAAACAACAGATTATGTGATTGTAATTATAAAGATCAACGAACCCAAGGATACTGATACATTCCACTGCAAGCAGCATGGGATCATGCCACACTGAAAGAAAGCAGAAACTCCTTTCCACAAGCACTCCATCCGGAAGGACCTGGCCCATCTGCCCCTTCAGCTGCACTCCCCACCACCGTCCCCGCCCATTTTGCTTCAAGCACACTAGCTCTCTTCGCCATTACCCCAACATGACAACCCTCCACAATGGCCTCTGAACACACAGTCCATTCCAGGTGTTAGATTCTTCTGCTGACTATAAAGCCCACTCTTATCTTTCACATTTCAGCTCAAGTATGTCTCTACTGATCATCCTAATGGACACAATCTATCTTCATATTCTCCTATCTAGGCTACTGTATCATATCATATCTTTTTTTGTAACAAAACACAACAAACATACTGAAACATGATAATAACCTTAATCATAGGTATGTATTTTCCAGTCTCTCGCTAGAGCATTTTGTTCACCACTCTAGTCTTATTAGCTGGCACACAATCACTTTCTGAAGAAGTGATACTTCTATGTATAAAACTCTAAACTAACTGCCACAACAAAGAACTGTGCAAGACTTTCACAGTAGCTTTATTCCTGATAGTAAACACCAGAAACAACCAACCTCAACAGAACATATAAGCAAATTATAGTTATGCACATTACAATATTACTTAGAGTTTTGATCTGTTTTGTTTATTAAAGAAACCAGTGAACATCTAGAAATATCCTGTGAAAAAAAGTCAATAGAAAAAACGCATTCCCTATGACAGCAACATAAAGCATCGACAGAAGTAAAAAACTGGAAGAATAGCTACTATCTAGGTGAGGGGTTAACTGAAGGACAAGAGTAGCACTGTTGTGTCTCGATCTGACTTGGGCTGCGAGAGAACATACAGTTATGAAAACTGAAGAAACTGTCTACTTTATACACTTTGTTTCTGCAGCAGGTCACACTCTACAGCCTGTGAGTTATCTGATCAAACTCCTGAGGGCAAGGCTTACAGACAAGCAAACCCAGATTCTCACATTTTTAAAGGACAAAAAGTCCTACATTTGTTCACCAAAGCATCATAAAGAATGCAGAAACACACAAACACACATATTCACGTTCGTATACACACATACACACAACAGAACACACTAGAGAAGTTTTAATTAAAATCTATATATCAGCTTGCTTATTTGCGTCCTAAAACCCGTAGTATGAGCTATACGAGCAGAATTGGACCAAAATGTTTGATTAATTATCCTATGAGGAAACATACTGAGAAAATATCTATTATTATGAAAGATGGTTTGTTTATTTGGTACTTTATGGCATCCACATAAAACTTTATAGAAAGAATAAACCAGCTCATAAGGTACTAAAGAAGGACTACATGATACAGATAAGGAACAGACAGAATATGACCTGACACATCAATCAAGAGTTGTGTGCTGGTAAACTCTAAAGTCACAGGATGAAGAACAATGCTGTAGCTTTCAACTTCACTCTACTATCAAAAGCAAGTACAAAAGGGCCAAAACAATACAATAGCATGTGGCATTTTGTGGTTACTAGGCAAATGAAATAAAGAATGGGCAAACACTGACAAGCTGAATTTCTTATTTTATTCAATTTTAATTAAGTTTAATTTTAAAATCCTTTCAGCCACTGCCAAATATGATTCTAATAACTGAATATGCAACTGCTGTTCTTCCAGAGGATGGGAGTTCGATTTCCAGTACCCACATAGCAGCTCACAACTATCTGTAACTACAATTTCTGATACCCTCACAGTGACATACATGCAAGCAAAACATCAATGCACATTTTAAAAAGCAATTTTTTTCCCAACAAAGGCTTTCTCTGTGTAGCCATGGCTGTCCTGGAACTTACTCTTTAGACCAGGCTGACCTAGAATTCAGATATCTACCTGCCTTTGCCTCCCGGAGTGCTGAGAGTAAGGCATACACCAAAATACCCAACTCAAGTTTTACTTTTTAAGTTACAATTTTTATATGTGTATTATACATGTACATGTACACATGCTCAAGAGACTGTTGAAACATATGTGTGAAGTCTGAGGACAACCTGTTGGAATCGGTTCTCTCCTATCATTTTGTTTTAGGGAAAACTGGAATCAACAGTTGAACCTTTTGCAGTAAGTACATTTACTTAACGAGCCCCAACAGCTCAGCTCTGCTGTAATATACATTTATGAATATGCTATATTTCAAATGGACTGTATTGTTCTAAAAGCAGGTCAACAACACCACTGTCAGACATCAGCCAATGCTTCAGACACCTCCTGACCTTTGCACTTGACTGTCTTCTTCTCTTCAGCTGGATGACGTCTGTTTCCACCCTTTCTGCCAGCTCTAGTTTCCTCTTGTTCCTTTTAAATGCAGCTAAGCTGAATCCTACAAAAGAGAACCCCAAAAAATTGAAAATATTTGAAAAAGAAGGCAAGAGAGATACAGTATCCCCACTGAACAGTGTCCCCCCCCAAAAAAAATTAACTTAAGATTGTTGAACTGTTAGTTTTAAAAAGGCTTCCCAATGTACACTGACAAAATAGAAAAACTTGTCTAGCACAAGTACATAAACTTAGGGAAAGAATCAAACTAGAGAAACACTTAGTTCTGAAGGTAGACAGGGCCTAGGGACACCTAGTGATCCACAACCATTCAGCTGTATGGTTCTCTAAGTCTCAGTGCAGGCGTGGGAGATGACACGTGGGAGCACTGCACTGGAAGTATACTAGAGATGAGTGATGAGAAAAGAGGGGATCTCAGAGGTCAATCCACCTCAGGGAAGGCAAAACAAGCTGCCACATACTAAGAAATAAGATTTCAAGCCTAAACCTTGTCTCTAGATGGGAAGAGGAAAAGTTTGCGAAGGAAATCCTAACCAAGAAAGCCACTGAGGCATGGGTAGAGATGAGGTCATATTATCTGTATGATAGGAAGGAGAAAAAAGTGACCCCAAGGTACCTGCTGGTTAATCCTCAAACATATGAGTCAGTCTGTGGAGGGCATTCCTTTAGAAACACCAGAGAAACATGTATCTATGAGGGTATTTCCACAGAGGTTTAACTGAAGAGGGAAAACTAGCCCTGAATGTTAGTAGCACCATTCCATGATCTGGGATCCTGAACTGAATAAAAAGAATAAAACAAGCTCAGCACCAATCTTTGTGTCTCTCTGATTCTTGACTATGGACCAGTGGACACTTTTCCTCAAACTGTAGCCAGCCCACACTCTTCTTCTTTGGTGTTTGGCATACACATCACTGAGTATGGGAGCCTAGTATGGTGGCTCACACCTATTATCACAGGACTATTCAAGCTGAGAAAAAGAACTGTTATGGGTTCAAGACCAGCATGGGCTACAGAATAAAATTCCTTTAAAACAAAACTAAACTAAAGTTTCATGTAACATTTACAGAATACACACATTCATCAACACAAGGACATTCTCCAACCCAGACTATAAGTTAGGCACCAAAATGGGTCTCAAGATTTGAAAAACTAAAATCTTAACACAAATCTGCTATAAAATGTCAGAACAAAATCTAGAAATTAATAAGCAAAAGTAGAAAATGAATAAATACATTAAAATTAAACAATATTCTCATGAACAGCCAATGTATCCTGAAGAAATCAAAAGGAGATCTTAAATCTCTCAAGTTGGCAGAAATACTGCATGCCGAAGCCTGTTTATTTATCAAATGCAGTACAATAAAAGCAGTTGGCTGTAGCTAATTCCTGTGTCAAAGAGCCTCATTTCAGGGAACTAGGAAGACAACCAAACCCAAGGGAATCTTGAATATCAGAGCAGAAATAAGCAGAAATAGAGACTAGAAATAGACTACTAACGATCAAATTGATAGCTGACTTTTGAAAGACAATCAACAAACCTTTTGCTTAGATAAAAGAAAAGATAAAATTTAATGTGAGAAAAAGAGAAACGTTACAAGTTGTTTCACAAAAATACAATTAACCAGAAAAATTGTCATGATAGTCATACGTCTGGAAACTGGAAAATCTAGACAACAGAGATAAGTCCTGGCATATACAATACAGTCAGTCTGGATCAAGACAGTGAAAAAAATATATAGCGAACTAAAACAAGTAATGAAACAGAGGCAGTAGGTTAGTGTCACATATGGTTTGAAGATAGACGTAGATCAGTGGTAAAGCATCTGCCCAGCATGTATGAGGTCTGGAGCTTGTCCCTGTAGTGGTTTAAATAGGAATGCCCTCCACAGACTGACTCATGTGTTTGAATGCTTGGTCCATAGGGAATGACAGTTTTAGGAACTATGGCCTTGTTGGAGTATGTGTGGCCTTGTTGGAAGGGTGTCAGTACACAGGTGAACTTTGAGGTCTCAGAAGATAAGGTCAATTCATTTCCTGCTGCCTGCTGATCTGGTTGTAGAACTCCTTGTCCTGCACCATACCTGCCTGTACTCTGCCATCCTTCCCTTCATGGCAAAAATGGACTAAATCTCTGAAACTATAAGCCAGTCCCAATTAAATATTATCTTTTATAAGAGTTGACAGTTGACATGGTCATGGTGTCTCTTTACAGCAACAGAAACCCTAAGGCAGTCCCTTACCATACAGGGTGTGGAAGAATCTCTCACCAAAGAAAAGTCTATGAGTTGAGGTTAACTGCTCATTTCTACAAAATATTTCAATAAAAATAAATTACAATTCTCAAACTATTCCAAATATAAAACAAAAGGAAGAAACTCTATCAAAGTCATTACACTAGGTCGGCACAGCATTGACACAAAAATCAAAAACACAATAACTACAACTAAAACATCCCTGATGGACAGATAGAAAATTATCATAACAGTAACATGCCAACTCCCACAGCTTCAAAACATCAAGTAAGATTTGTCCCAATGATGCAAGAACAAGCAAAACATATCAATATAGCTATAATATCACATCAAAAGAATAAAGAACAAAAATATGTGATCTCAATTCACATAGAAGAAAGCACTCGTAAGACTCAGCAGCCCTTCATGCTAAAGCCCTGACAGGATTGGATGCATCATCACAGCACAGGTTGGAATGTTCACAAGTGCGTGGGTAACATGAAATGAGGAGAACTGGAAGCACCTCCTCTGAGAGCTGGAAAAGGACATACAGCTCATGATACCTGTTTATTGACATGCCACAGTAGATTAAACAAGAGAAGAAAATTAGAAAGTATCAAATTCCAAAGAAGGCAATCTAATCACCTAGGTGTAGAAGACAGAGTTTATACAGAGAGGCCTTAAGAGTCCACCCAACCATTAGAAAAGATAGACTAGAGCACAGCAGGTCGCAATATCCCAGCAGCAGGACCAGCAAGATGTGTCAGCAGGTACACCACCAAGCCTGATGATCTGAGTTCCATCCCCAGGTCCCACACGGTGAAAGGACAGAGCCTATGATATTCACATGCATCATGATATGTGTGCATACACAGAGATACAATAGAGAGAAATACATACATACACTAAATAAAATGAAAAAAAGGAAGAAAAAATTTTAAAGCAAGTAGCAGCAGCAAGTATGCTACGCACAAATAACTCGCCCTTTTAAAAACAAGTTATGTGAGGCCTGGGCTAGAACCCAGATAGCCCACAAGTGCTCATCAAAAGACATCTCTCCACCACCATCTCATCAAGTATTTGTCTTTATGATTTCATTATAATTTACTGTAACAACAGGTTATCTTCATGATCTGGGATGTCCAGTGTCTTTGGAAGGGCCTGGTAACTAGTTGGGTCATATTTGATGAGTGAAATGAACAAGAGTTTCATGTTGCCCAGCTTACCAGTGACCACAAATTGCATAAGAAGAATTTTGAAAGCTATATGGGGAATGTTAGAATTTATAAATGGAAAGAAATTTTTGTGCAATAAAAGTCTTTCTTTTCTGTGATAGTGTCAGGAACTTATCAAATATGTTTTATCAATCAAGTCTTATTCTAAAAGACAATAGAAAAGTATATTCTTAAACCTCTCTCTCACACACACACACACACACACACACCTTATTTGTTAACGAATGCCTTAGACATTTTATAGCTATACAGAATTATTAAAGTAAATTATAAAGAACTACTATTTCTGTGAAGTGAAAAATAAAATAAACATAAGAAAGTGAATTATATTTACCATTATTATAAAAGTAGGAATATCTAGGAATAATTTTAAGGAAGAGAGCAATCTCTACAGTGACAATTACAAAACACACAATTGACACACACAAACACACAAGCATGCCACATACACACACAGACACACACACACACACACACACACACACACATCAAAGAAGCAGATTACAGAGCTCAGAAACTGCTCAGTATAATTACAGCCAGGTGAGTTCCAAAGAAATTACCAAGAATATCTATTCCAAGTTTCTACTGCTGGGGAGAAAGTACAAAAAATAGAGAATTAAAAAAAAATGACACGATTTCTCTTAACATAAACAATTCAAAATACTTGACAACATGGAATTGGCAGGCAAATGGATAGAACTAGAAAAAACATCCTGAGACCCAGAGAGACAAATAAGGTCCTTGGCACATACATTATGGCTACCAGTTTTGTGTTTTTATGGAATACTTGAGTGTGCAAATTTGTGAGTTTCTTGTGTCTTTTTGTGGACTCTTTTCCTCTGTTTGTTTTCTCATATTGTGAGGTGTTAGCTATTGTTTTACATTATTTTATTTTATTTTGTCCGTCAGAAGCAAGCTTATTTTCCAATGAGAGACAGAAAGGGGGTGGATCTGGATGGGAGCGAAGATAGGGAGAAATCAGAATACATAATCAGAATGTATTATGTGCCCCCCCAAATCTATTCTCAATAACAGGGGAAAAAAAATCAAGAGTTCTGCATGCAAGACCTAAAACTACTATATTAGCATTAAAGCAATGAAAAGTTTAAAGACACTACTATTTAATTCCAGCCTCTCTCTCTCTCTCTCTCTCTCTCTCTCTCTCTCTCTCTCTCTCTCTCTCTCTCTCTCTCTCTCTCCAATGATATAGGCCAGCTTTTAGATAGAGCCATAAAAGCACAGGCAACAAAGGAGACAAGCAAAATTATATCAAACTTCAAACTTAGAAGCTTGTACCAGGGAAGGGAACAATCAACAGCATAGACAACATGTAAAATGTTAGAGGTTAATATCTAGAGTATACAGCAAATTCTAAAGTTCAAAAAATGCAAATTACCAGGTTTTCAAGATGGATAAAAGATATGGGACAAGTGACTTACATAGGCATTCTGCAAAGAAAATACAGAAAAGGCCCACAAGTACGTGAGCAACACAAGCATCACTAACCATCAGGAAAACCAAACATGAGCTGTCACCTCAGCCAAGGAGAATGGTGTTGTCAAAAGACAGAAATGTCAACAGGAAGAGGAAAGAGGATCCCAGTGCCTACCAATGAGAATGACAAACTTCTTCATAATAAACAATGTGTCCTTTTGTCTTAAGTTTCTCATTTTTAACTATCTTTCTTTACATTTAAATCTAAAAAGGTTGTTCCTGAATCCTTAAGCTCAGGAGGCATGGTGCCCCAAGTCTATAATCTGAGCAATTGGGCAGTAGAGAAACGAATTTAATTGGGAGCTTGCCTACAGTTTCAATGTGTTATTAGTACATGACGAAGTGGCGGAAAGTATGGCAGCAAAGAGGCATAGCACTGGAGCAGTAGCTAAGACCGTAAACTGATCAGCAGGGTGCAGGCAGAAAAAGAGCAAGACTGAGCCTGACATGGGATTTTGAAACCTCAAAACCCACTCCCAATCACAGACCTCCTCCAACAAGGTCACACCTCCTTATCCTTCCTAAACAGTCCACCAACTGGAAACCAAACATTTAAATATATATATACACCTAAGAAGGCCATTCTCATTCCAAACACAAGAGCTCCATAATAAGTTTCAGGTCATCTTAGGTCACAGAATGAATGAAATCCTGCTTCAAAATACAAAGCAAGGTACTGAAGACATACCTTAACAGTTAACAACCTTTGCTGCTCTTCCTGAGGACCCAGGTTCATGACCAGTGGTATCTTACAACCACCTGTAACTCCAGTTCTAGGGGGACTGATGCCATCTTCTGGCCTACTGCACAAACATGGTGCAGGCAAAACACTCATATAGAAGAAAATAAAAATAAGCTAATCTTAAAAAGTAAAAAGCAGGGAGCCAGGCAGTGGTGATGCAAGCCTTTACTCCCAGCACTCAGGAGGCAGAGGCAGGTGGATCTCTGAGTCCAAGGCCAGCATGGTCTACAGAGTGAGTTCCAGAGCAGCCAGGCCTACAAAAAAGAAACCCTGTCTAAAACAAAACAAAACAAAACAAGAAAAAAACAAAAAGAAATTCTTCCTCAGGTGAAGAGCTAAGGAAGAGCTCCCCCTCCTTCCTCCTAATGCCTTCCAAAGAGCGCACCATGCTTTTATTATTCACAATTACCTTAAGTAGCTTCAAAATGATACTATGGGAATAATTTTACAAACCTGGCATGGTGACTCATACTTGTAATCCAAGCACTTCAGAGGTCCTCCACATGCTCACAACTATATAGTAAGTTCCAGGCCAACAGACTAAGAATACCTCAAAACCAAAAGCAAAGAGGAATCCTCCAGAATAAAAAGGTAATAAAAAGTAAACTTAACCTACGTGTTAACTATACATATTTCAACTTACAAACATTCTACTTATGTGTCAGGACAGGTTCGGTGTTTGTACAGCTTAACTCATGAAGGGTTTACTCACTTGTGGTCATGGTGCTAGGAGGGCAAGAGGGTATCCCATGATCCACTGCCCATCTGTAGGCTCCTTCTCCAACTAAAAAGCTAACAACAAAAAAGTTATTTTTTTAAAAATACATAGTGTTATTTTCTACAGTCAATAAAGTTATAGAAGTAATATTACACGACAACTAAAGTCAAGTCTTAGAGATACAAGAAATCTAGAGTTGGTGTAAAATAGGACAGCTGCATGCTCAAATTTTCTTTTAAATTTTTCTTTATTGGAAGTAGCTAATGTAGCTAATGGAAAAAAATTTAAAAATTCAATAAAAAGTGAAAGTAACTTCTGGGGGAGAATAAGATTTTTTTTCTTTGATCCATATAGTTGTAAGATTTATACATCTAGTCAATTCGGTTAAGAATCTAAGTGGACTTCAGATTTGTTATTCTTGTCTAGAACAATAGCTACTCAAAACAAGCAATAAATGTAGATATGCACAAACACAATAGTATGCTTAGCTGCTAAGTTCAATGCAATGAGAAGGTACAGAGAATGCTGAGAATCATCTCCACTCTAGTGAGTGAGTACTGAAATACACCCAGAAGGGATTTTCTTGCCTTCGACCGCAGTTCTTAATACAACACAGAGAACAGGGCACTTCTGGTTTATGAAAGATTAATTTCCAAAGGCCTCAAAAAGCATGCCAACACACGTAGCAATCCTGTTCTCTGAAGTCATTTCATGCAGCAAACAGTCATTGTAAGCAGCAACTCTTAACAATTACTTCACCTCCTTCCACAGCCAACCTCTTATAGATCCCAGTCAGCTAGCAATGGACGCCCTGATCTTGTGCCTGGCTGTTAGTCTCCTACTCTCCATTTTTCATTTCTGTTTTTCTCATCATTCTCACATTAAAACTCAAAGAGCTGGAGAAAGCAGTGGTGAAGACTACCTATTGTTCTTTCAAAGAACCTACACTCATTTCCCAGCCTCTATGTACGGAGGCTCACAACCACCTAGGACTTCAGTTCCAAGAGATCTGACTCTATCTTTGGACCATTGACATACTTCCACACAGACACACATACGTCAATTAAATTTTTTAAAAAATATACTACTAAAGCAAATCTCCGAGCAATACCTTTGAAGTCATTATATTCTGCTATTACTAACACCAGTAAGAAATTCAGCATTTCCTTGTGATGAAAACTATCAAAAAAGCAGTATTTGATATTACAAAAAGGTCACATGTTTACAAAACTTTCAGCAACCACAAAACTTATTCAAATACTCATTTTTACTATGAATATTTTTAATGCCTAAGACACCTAAAAATCTGTATAGATTAAATGATAAAAATCCCAGTAGGCACACAGAAACAAAAGAAACATGCCAAAGAAAAGTTAAGGGCTAACTGCCGTAACTGTTTTCTTTACATTAAAAAATACAGTTGAAAGAACCCTGAAAAGAAGAGATGGGAGAGAGCCAACTGAAATTATCCAATTTCAAATCAATGGTCACTGCAAAGAAAAGCTGTCACATAAAGTTTAAGCTAAAATGACAATTGAGATTAAGATTTGAGCGATCATTGTGCCATCTTTAGCACCTCCTTCTTTAAAAACAAAGCAAACAACAACAACAAAACAAAGAACAAAGAAACTGACTTGCTTAAGCCCTTCTATTAATGTGAAAACAAGGTAGTAAAATAGTAATTGATCAAGAGAGAAGTTTGAGGCTGAACCTTTTTCAATACTTCAGATAAACATCTAGAATTCAATCACAGTACCTAGAATCATTGTCATCTTAATTTTTCATTCGTAACATTCATAATTTTGAAATAAATAAAGCCAATCTAAAGTATGAGAATGTGGTTCAGTTGGTAAAGTGCTTGCCTACTTTGCTGGCTCATTTATTTAACTTGACACAAGCAATAATCATCTGAGAGGAAGGAATCACCATTGAAAAAATGCCTCCATAAGGTCAGGAAGCAGGTAAACCTGGAGGGCACTTTAATTAGTAATTGATGGGGGTGAGCCCAGCCCATTATGGGTCATGCCACCCCTGGGCTGGTGTTCCTGGGTTGTATAATAAAACAGACTGAGCAAGCCATGGGAAGCAAGCCAGTAAGTAGTAGCCTTCCATGGCCTCTGCATCAGCTGCTATCTCCAGGTTCCTGTCCTCACTTGTTCAGTGATGGACTATGATGTGGAAGTGTAAGCCAAATAAACCCTTTCTTCACCAAGTTTCTTTTGGTCATGATGTTTCTCCACAGCAATAGTAACCCTAACACACAAACTAGTATGCATGAAGTTCTGAGTTTGAGCTCCTGAGTGACATGGTGAGTTAATGACAACCTGGAATACATAAGACCTTGTCTCAAACTTTGATATAATCTATGCAATTTTTAAATAATTTAGACATTTTAAATTATTCATGTTTAGAAGTCATTATAGAGCCAGGCAGTGGTGGTGCACACCTTTAACACCAGCACTTGGGAGGCAGAGGCAGGCGAATTTCTGAGTTCAAGGCCAGCCTGGTCTACAGAGTGAGTTCCAGGACAGCCAAGGCTATACAGAGAAACCCTATCTCGGAAAAAATAAAAGAGAAAGAAAAGAAAAGAAAAAAGAAAATAAGAAAAAAATAGAAGTCATTATAGAAACTATAAAGCATACTAAATAAGTAGCCTTTGCTTACCATCAAATATTATTGTCTAGGTGTTCTATCACACGAAATGTCATAAAAATGCTTTTGATATTTCAATATAAACTTTTCATAATATGCATGTATGCATATATTCATATATACATATATAGTGACATGTAGAAAGTAAGAAAATCACTTTCCAGAACAGCAAATACTAACTTAAACTTCTTGAGATTTGTTGTGAATCTCCAAGTAGAGAACTTTAAAGGAGAATCACGCAAACCCATTAGAAAAGCCCTTCCCTCTTCTTTAGTAAAACACATCTGCTACTGCCCTTCCTCTGAACCTCAACTGTCCTAGAACTGCACTGACCTCACTGATACCATTTGTATGCTTGCCTTGTTCTGTGTACAGCACCGTCCCACCCCACACACATGCCCACTCCAGTCAATTCTCAAACAAACCAGCCATTAAAATCTTTGCAAAAGACAAGTCAGAACATATGTCTAGCACTGTTAACAAGGCCAAAAACCTGAGGCTTGGTAGGTCATAGGACCTAAGAGATGACATGTTACTCTTATTCTGCTAGATGAATATGATATCAAACCATTACGCAAAGACATATCACTATACTCATAGACAAGGGAACATTTCAACCCTCATCAGGCAAGCTCATTTTTGCAGTTGATGGTAAGATGGTGATTAATGCAATAACTGGTCACAATGCAGACACCATGAGACAGCAAGGTGTTCAGCCCTAAATGCAACATCTGTATCATACCCCTTTCCTTCAAGGCTCACAGATCATCTCAGCAGAGGGATTAGAAGGAGTATAAGGAGCCAGACGTAGTGGATGCCTACAGTGAAACAGGCTTCTAGAGACAGTAGAGCAGACGCACATACGCAGCAACAGCAACCGGATCTTCACATGCACAGGATCTCACAGATCAAGCCAGACAAACTTTGAGCATCAAGTAGGGAGCTCACCAGGAAATACTACTCTAGCTAAGGAGCTATTGGCATCTGATAGCTCCTGGAAGAGGAAAGCTCTGGAAGGGGTTGTGGTCCCTGAGAGGCTTATCTATGTTCTAGTAGATGACCCTACACCTGGGCACTCACTAAGTGGACTCCATGAGTTTAATAAAGAAAATAATGAGATTGAAAGGAAATGGGAAGAGGAGCTGAAGGGGAGGAAATGGGGGTAGAACAGATCAAAACATTATATTTATATATAAAATTCTCAAGCAATAATAAAAGTTATAGGAGAAAATAATAGGCATTGGATTTAAAAAATTATTTCTATCATTTTGTTGTACATCATAAATACATATAATTGAAGACAAATTAGGCTACTAGCTACCTAAAGTTCATGAACATAAAGCGCAAGACCTCACTGCACTAGAAACATGGAAAAACTGGATTTGTATGTGGAGCAATGTAATATATATATATGTGTAATTTATAATGTATGCAGTGTATATAATGTGTATGTAATGTGTGTGATGTGAATAATGGATATGTAGCATGTGTATGTGTATGCAATAAGTGTGTATGTGTAATGTGTGTAATATATGTGTGGCATATAATGTATTTGAGTGTGTGTAATATACATAATGTATTATGTAATGTATATGATACGTGCATAATGAATACAATTTGTATAATGCATATGATGTGTGTGTAATGTGTATGGTGTGTATAGTGTGTATGCAATGTGTGTGATGTATTGTTATATGTGTGTGATGTATGTGCATGTATACCTGCACCCATGCATGGACATGAAGAGACCAGCAGTCAATTCCAGGTCTCTTCCTCTATCATTTTCTATCTTCGAGTCAAGGTCTCTCAGTAAACCTCCAGCTCAACCACTTCAGAAAGATTGGCTAGTTAGTCGCAGGGATTCGCCTGTTTCTATGCAGCCCTGACCCCCAGAGTACGCACTGCAGGCATGCAGTATCATACAGGCCTTTCACTTGGGTGCTATGACTCAAGCACTTTACGCACTCAACAATATGCTGAACATGTTTCAGGTTTTTTTTTTAATCACAAAATTTTTCAAAACTACATGACCAATTTGATTTGAAAGTTTATGTCCTCCAATCTGACAAAATTCATATTCTGAAATCTGGTTCTGAACAGTTTTAGGACAGTGTTAGGTGGTAGAGCCTATGAAGGGTGATTAGGTGCTTAGGTCCCAAAGCCTGTGAGAGGCCTACTGAACAGGGTTAAGGGTCCACTGGACTGCTCGGCCCTTCACCATGATGCAGTGAGCAGGTTCCACCGGAAAGCGCTAAGCTCTCACTGGACACTAACTACAGCTGCTGAGTTGTCGCCTTAGACTCCTGAGCTTTGGACTGTGAGAACTACATTACTATTTTTAGCTATACATATGATGAATGGCTACATTTTGTTACAACAGTCAGTGAAATTGAAAGATCATCACTGTTTGTGTTAGTAACTGTAAATATGCTGTTGTTTTACTCATGAATAGTACTTCCACAATTATTTTTAAAGGAAATTCAAGATACGACTGGATTTCAACCACAAATATCTTATTATGTATCCCCAAACTGTTGATACAAGATCCCTCCAGGGATCCCAGACGGGCCTTAACTCACAATGCTCCTGATGTAGCCTCTCAAGTGATATGATTATAGGTGGGGACCATGACATCAAGACAAAAATTGATTGTTCTTAAACCATCAAAAATCACAAAGCACAAAAATCCACCTAACCAATGTTGGGAATGGTACCCGGTGCCCATGCCAGTAAGTCAAGAGCTGAGCAGAAAGACGGCCTGAGCTATATAGTGACTTTCAGGCTAGCATGGGCTAAAGTGTGTGTCCCTTTGCCCCCCACCCCCCCCCCAAAAAAAATTTAAGCAAAAAAATCCTTGGCATAAAAACACTCATGCCTGCCCCTATGAGCTATAGACAAAATGAACATTTTATTTAAGACACCTTAGGAAAGGCTGATTATGTGTACCTACTCTCCGTCCCTTAAACCGATCTCCTGTTTAACAGCTACCAAGTGAATGTTAGCTTCTTCAGTTGGCACCTGATAGCTTTCCTGCCTCCACACGTGGCAGTCAGCAAGCAGACAACACACACTTGTTGAGTAAGCAAATGGACATGTGAGGAGTAACTAGATGGCTGTAAGCACAATGTGATGTGGATGGAGTCCACATACTCCTAACACCGTAACATGGACTAAGTTCTTTTATCTCAAACTGTGTCTTATCCTAAAAAGCTATGTAACATCTTAAGACAACGCATGCAACCCATATAATCCACAATGTACAAATGTAGTACACAGCCAATTATCATTGCCCAGATTATGTAACAAAGCATCAGGCCCAGACGAATTCATTAGGGAGCATATTGTGAGCCTGGGAAGTGTCACCCTCAGTACGCAGGATGAGATAAAACATACAAAAAAATATTACATGGGACTAGGTGAGACTGAGTGGATTTCTAAGGGTCAAATTAATTTTTAAAAAAAAAACACCTTTTCCTTAAAAATTAAAAATACAAAGTAAACTAAAAAAAATTATAAATCTGGTTAAAATAATACATGCACTAGAAGAATATACTTTTAAACTACTATAGTTATAAAGTGAGCTTCCAGGTATATAACGATTTTTCACTGCTGGCAAGATTAGAGTAACAGAATAGACTTATCTTGTCTCTTGTCTAAATCAATGAAAAATTCAAAATATGAAAATCAACAGTTTTGGACATTACACATCAGGCAACATAGGACTGTTATCTTGTAGAAAAGAAAAACAAACAAACAAAAAAAAAATGCCTTGCTGCAATCAGAGAGCTAACCTGCATGATTTCCAGAGAGGTTCTAGGCCAGTCCAGGAGCCCAGCAGTCTCTAAGGCAAACGGATGAAAATGGACCACCAGAAGCCAAAATGGCTAGAGTTTACAGGACAAAATACCACAGAGAAAACTACTGCACAGAGAGACTCCAGACATTTATAGAAAGCACCTTTTTAGTAGTTTGCTGAATGGCAATCACAGTCTGAGAAAGAGGAAATTACCCAAACCCTTGAAACACAAAACCTAGCTAGCAACTGCAAAGGAAACGATCCCAAGTTCAGACAGAGCCAGGAATACCTTAGGCTCCCAACAGCAAAAGGAAACTTACTCACTATAATATCACTTGCTATAGTACTAAGAATTTTGCCTGATAACAATGCAAAATTAGCTCAAGATAAATGCATTCTCTAGCCTTGTGAATCAAAGTTCTAAAGCAGGACCTGAAAAGGATCAAACTTTTTAAACAACTTAACCACATCCTAAAATAAAATTTTAGAATGTCTATTAAATTATAAAAACATTCAATACACAAAAAATTGTAAAACTCACAATGCCTGCAATCTAATAAAAAAAAAAAAAACCTGCCAAATTAAAAAAATACAACCTGGCCGGGCGGTGGTGGCGCACACCTTTAATCCCAGCACTTGGGAGGCAGAGGCAGGCGGATTTCTGAGTTCGAGGCCAGCCTGGTCTACAAAGTGAGTTCCAGGACAGCCAAGGCTACACAGAGAAACCCTGTCTCGAAAAACAAAAAAAAAAAAAAAAAATACAACCTAAAAAAGGGTCCGGGGGTGGGGGTGAGGAGTAAATCACTAACTCAACATAATCTAAAAGTAACAAAAATAATAAAACCAGTAAACGAAGATATTAAAATAAATTTATAACTCCACTCATATACATTCATGAGAACAAGAGCCTTTTTAAAAAGACCGAATGTATGAAATACAAATTGAATGTATGAAAATAACTAAAAGTCAGAAATGAGAAACTAGACTGCATGTGATTTGCTGGAGAATGGATACCACAGAAGAATAAATGAGAAGCAGTCAGAGTTATAAAACTATTGAACTATACATGAGTTTAATAGAGCTGCTCCTCAGCCAACTGAGGAACATGGAGATAACACCTCCTGTGAGAATGAGTTT